>VZSE01011749.1:0-176412 GCA_013398275.1 Promerops cafer
GGGACTGACGCGTCCCCACAAATGTACATTGGTGGGTCATGTCCAGTTTTTCATCCACCCATATACAAAGCTGCTCTCAATCCACTCATTAAACCTGTATTGAGGTTTAGGATTATCCTGACCCAGGTACAGGATACACTTGGTCTTGCTCACCTCACAAGTCTGTCAATGTCCCTCTGGATATCATCCTGCTAAGACAGGAACTGTTGGAGCAATTTTTTTCCTATGGCTTATCCTGGGACAGCACAGTCTTATGTTCTGTCTCAGAGTGTGCTATCCTCCCTTCTGTCCTTTTGTAGCAGGGTCTTTCAGAACTCACATGTACGTGTTGAGGGTCCATAGACGAGTAAAGAACGAAGTGTAACAGACACAGCATGAGACCGTCTAAGTGGGAGGGAGGATGCTTGCCCAGAGCAATCTGTCTGTAGACAAACTCCAAGGAACATTGCTGTTCAGTGCCTGATTTCCATATGATAAGGTAGCCCCTTTTGCTGATCTGTTTACTGGGTGTTACCTTCCATGTGCTCTGAGTTTTCTCTCTTTTTCTCTTTAATCTGGAGTGTTCCTGTGGAACATCCTCTCTTGTTATCTGAGGAGGAATTTCCAGTTTCTTCTTACAGGCGTAGGACAGATGGAGGTGAAGGAGGCAGTACAAGGGTTACAGTTACAGTTTCAGTTAGGAGTGTTACCTTCAGGATCTCTTCTTCACAGACTGCAGACCCACACCTTCACATTGAATTTTGTTGTGGGAGTCACAGGTTCTGGTCTGAAATTTATAATTTACTTCAGAGTCAGAAAATTATTTCACCCCAAGCATGTTTTTCCTCAAAAATGGAAAGGATTACACCTTCAGCTTGCCTGTAACTTCTGCTGTATAGTAATGGCATTTTCACATATTGGAGTTGACACATTTTTAATAATTTTGAAATGTTTATTCAAGCAGACCCTCTCATGGTATATTTGAAAAAATTCTCTTTCACCACAAAGTTTGTATGTTAAAAATCATGCTTCTTGGATAAATTGGTGGGGTTTTTTTCCAGCTTGTAAGTTTTTTTTCATTTATCAAACTTTTTATTTTCACAGTTTATAACTCTGGGTGAGGGAGATCTTACTGCAGCATACCTACATGGGGGTTTTTTCCCAAGAATTCTCTTGAATCAATGAGGCTAAAAATGGTAGAAAATAGTTTTGATTCATTTCATCAAGAGATAACATTTCATTTCAAATTCTGTCACTTAAAGAGATAAAAAGAGTGCTTGAATTAGCTCAGAGCAGCTTTATTGCTGCAGCAGTATTCCGTGAAGGTCTGTGAAGAAGAGCTGCATCATGCGCCAAACAATGCTGTGAGTCCTGAATTGAGGAGACTGAAAATGGTGATTTTTAAAAATAGTTTGGTCTCTATTCTGGCTTGGCTTTGATTTCTAGACACTCAGGAAATGGAACTTTTGAGGCAGAGGTCAATGGGAAAATATCTTTTGTTACCTCTCAGTAAGTGTGACTTTATGGAAATATTAAAATGAACTTCATTGTTTGCATGGACTCACCTTTTGGCAAGAAATGTGAATCTGTATAATCAATTACTCCAGAAATATTCTTTTTATACAAATGAGCTCCTTTCATACAGAATCAAACAAATCCAAAATATATCAGGCATTCTACAGCAACTTGTGGATGAATACTCATAAAATAGTCAAAGGTAGTATGTGTTACAGTAGTAATATAACTTCAAAGTCTTGACCTTGTTTTCATTAATTGTGATTGTACAATGTAGAGTAAACTATTCCATTTAAGTAGCAATAATATTTTCTGTAAACAAAATTGTATGCATTGATTTGTCAGATGAGTATATTGTCTTCCAGTGATGTTTAAATTAAGTTCTAAAATGTTGTATCAATATAAGCTCAGAATAAAAACAATTAATCAGCAGATCTCAACACAAGGGATTTGCTAAACACCTTCCAGGCAAAGCTATAAGTAGGACTGTGATCAGGCATGTCAGGATGTTTCTGGTTACTCTGTCTAGCATCCTGCACTGTCTCCCTCATAGCAGTGCATGGTCACTGGCTGAGAGTGGTCAGTTTGACTTCCCCCTTTCACTGATGTGGTTTCCTGTACTATACAAAACGAGTCCTAATGTTTTACACCAGGTTTGTCTAGTTTGAAGAAAAGGAGACTGAGAAGCAACCTCACTGCCCTCCACAGCTTCCTGAGGAGGGGATAGAGAGAGGGAGGTGCTGAGCTCTTCTTCCTGGTGTGACGGGGCATGTGGGAATAGTTCAGACTTGCATCAGGGGATGTTCACACTGGACTTCAGGAAGCATTTTTTTACCAAGAGGTTGGTCAAAGAGATCAGTCTTCCTAGAGAGGTGCTTGATGCCCCAGGCCTGTCAGTGTTAAAGACACATTTGGACAAGGCCCTCAATACTGTGCTTTAACTTTTGTTCATCCCTGAATTGATCAGGCAGTTGGACTAGATGATCATTGTAAGTCCATTACAACTGAAATATTCTATATGAGTCTAGCCTATTCCATCTAGACACTTGCATTCCATCATTAAAGAGCTACCTGCACTATCTTCCCATATGTGTACTTAGGCAAATGTGCCATTTGCCCACATCTTTATTTGTATGAAATTAAATACCTATTTTACTTAGAGCAATTCTATGCATATATAAAATTATCATTAAGTCTTGTGGGAAGACAAGAAGTTATATTTCTTTTACTCAGTTTGAGTCTGATCATGTAAGCTGCACGGCCCTTCTGCAAAATTACTCTTTCATATGTTTTCCCTAATTTTTCTAGGAGCTGAGGAAATAGGAATTATGAGCAAAATCCAGCATGTAATAGGGGCATGTCCTGCAACAGAGAGTCTTTTGTTAAAAGGTGGTAGATAAGATACAAAAAAATATTTACCTGTATCTCACGAAAATATAACCACCTACTATACTGCAGGCTTGCAGATTAACTCAGTTGACACAAAGTCTTGTACAAACACATGCATATACATATACTGAAAATTCTTCATGTGTCAAATTATGTATATTCCAGTTTACATATGTAAATATAAATTGGAAGTGTGCAATGCTGCAGTGTTTATGATTGTTTGGACTAAATAACTGATCATATTCTCTATAATATTGTCTGAAGTAAAGGAAATGGAGAAAAGAAATTATTTGGGCTTTTTTTGAGGCAGAAATGTATGCATGAACCAGTCTCCACCAGTATTATGCTGCCTTTATATTTAAATCTTTTTATTGATCAGCAGATATTTGTGGCTGAATAGGCAGTAATCAATGGAGACGTTGCAGTGAATGAGTAAAGAATTTGGCTAAGAGTTTGTCTAGTCAGGAAAACTCCTTTCATTTTATTAATATAGAAATGTTATTAGGTTGCTGGAGTTCTTCTTAAACTTGTGTGTTGTGCAGGCTCCAGGAATATGTTGTACTTCTTTGGCTCCATTAAAAAAGAAAGGTGTTTTTCCAAAACTCCTCACAGTTGCTTGTTGCAGTTCCTACAGAAGCCTTGACACACAGGATGCTTGGCACTAATGCCAAGTTAGATACCCTGGGTCTCTGATTTATGGCTCTGATTCAGGCAATAGTAGTGTTGGTGAGTTCTTTCATTACTGTTCATGCATCTAAACCAGAGGTAGCAGTGGCAGAAGGTTTAATCCTCTTTTGCTGAGTCTGTCTCATTGGTTTGTCTTTGTGGACACTTCTGCAACACTATGAGATCGTTGGATTATGTTGGTGGTAGGCATGTTTAATTCCTCCCTGCAGACTCAAAATAGGAGTGAGTTACCAAGCGCGGCGTGGTGTGCTCTGGGTGGTTTTGGCCTGTAAACTCTTAAAATTTGTTGGCTTGCAACTTTTTCAGCATGGTTAATGTACTCATGTGGTTAATCCCTTCAGCAAAGGGTGGGTCAAGATAACAATAAATATTCTTGCAGCATAGAAGCTTGAGACCCCTCAGTCAGCTGAACATGTTTCTAGCACTGAGACCCAAATCTCATAGTAAGACTTGGAAAGTGGATCTGTATAAAGCCCTGAAAGCCATCGTTGCCTTTTCAGACCCGTTGAAGCCTTTTTGTTAATGACTGCTTAGTAGTAATATTAGTATTAGTGGTATTATTAGTAGTAATTAGTAGTAGTAATTAGTAGTAGTATTAGTAGTAGAAGAAGTGAGGCCCATGGTCAACGGCAGTCCAGGCAGGTGGGAAGTCAGAGACCAAACAGTATATAGGATGCCAGTCTCTTGGTTGTGTTGGGAGGCATGGGCTGCCTGCAAGAAAAGAAGCTTTGAAGAATTACAAGCTTCTGTTGTGAGGGTCTGGAAAAGAAAGCATATATTAGCAGCAAAAGTCAGGAGAACAGGGTTCATTATTCAGTTAAAAATCAGTCTTTTTCATGGAGGAGAGAGCTATTTAAGAGGCTTGTTGAGCCCAGTTTAAAGCTGCCGTTAGGCTTAGTGCTTACCGAAGTCTTTTGATTTGACTTTCTTTGGCCTTTGCCCAGACCTGCTTTGTGTATCCTACAGGCCTCCCGACTTTGTTACATCAAAGGGCCTGAGACCCATTAGCCGTCACCTCCTGCAGAGGACACCTGGGTCCAGTCAGATCTGAAGGGAGCAGTTAGCTCGTGGTGTTGTGGGGGATTTCAAACTGTACTGGAAAAGGAGACAATAAGCAAGAGAGAAAGGCACACTGTCAAATTTGTCCATTCTCATAGAACCAGAAAGCAACTAACGATTGTTCCTAGAAGATTTAACAGAGAAATGAGTTTCAGTGTCAGCTCTACCTGATAGTTTGTGCTCCTAGACTGCATAATTTGGCCTCTAGAAGAATACTTTTGATCCTGAAGTTGGTTCTTGGGAAGGAAAAAACTTCATTTCTTCTTTATGAATAAAATAATGAAACCATCCAGCCTCTATAAGGACTGTCCTAGGAATCCTCTCTGGACAAATTCAGAGATGTCTTTCTGCATTTTTTTCTGACCAAGAAGTAGAGGCCAGAGTGCTATGGTATGTCTGCCTAAGGATTTGAAGTTGTGTTGTGAATGGACAGTAGAGAGACTAGTCAGCTAAAGGAAAATATTAGTACTGTCTCAGACCAGCGACAAACAAATATGCGAGCTGAAAGCAACTTCTTTGATATATTTCTATGTTTGTGTGCATACACAGATATTTAAGCAGCACAAATAAAAGGTGCAGAGTTGGCTGCTAGGAGAAGATGGCTGTCTTGCTTGGAGAGATGTGAATTAACTTTTTGTAATTGTATCCCTTGAAACAATTCAGCAGAAATATAAGCTGCTAGATGTGTGTGAATATACCATGGGCTTTTTCTGTGGTTAGTTCATATTATTTACATTTATTGAAACTAGCTCCCGTTTAGAATAGCTAATACAGAAATAGCTGCAGAGTCCTCTCTGATCTAAGGTTGATGTCACTTTTGGTGTCGCCTTTCTTTGGATATGTCATCCAAATCATTATGAATCTTTGAAGAGGTGTCAGACAGACAAAATTACTTTCAGAATTAGATTTTTAACCCTTATATTTATTTTCCTGTTTTGAGCTCATTTTTGTGTTTGTTTTAATTAGAGCTGTTGCTCAGTATCCAGATATTTCTCACAGGGGAGTGCTTAGTGTCAAAAAAAAATTCCAGAGTGCCTCTCTGAGAAGATCTTGACACTTTAAATAAAGTTTAATTTTGTTTTGTTTTTTTTTTCTCTCTGAGTGGTGAAGGTGATTTAGATACTGGTGTAAAAGCAAAACTTTTAAATATATCTTTTAATGTTTTTGTTTTCCAGAAGAGAAAGATAAAAATAAAAACAAACCCATCCTTTTAGAAATTCAATTAATTCCTCACTGTAATGTGCTGTTAGATTTTGTGTAGGAGTTTTTATAAATTGAAGAGAAGAGTAAGTCAGATGAAGTAAAATCAGAAAATAATAGTATTTAAAAGGTAATACCCAATGAAGTCCTTCTAGCAGGGTATTTAAGCAATTGTTCAGGTAGATTTGTAACACTGGCTAAATTGAATATATTCCTTAATGAACAGTGTGTCAAGGTGATCTGCACAATTTTTACTGCCAAAATGAACTCTTTAATATGAAATATGCCTTGGAGCATGGTAATGAGAACAATCCCAAGTTTTCACACATTTCTTGAAAATCTCCACAGAACCATAACATTCTCCGTATGTTTTCCTGGTTGGCAGGTGGAGTGGATACAACAGCAGGTGGTTAAAAGAAGGATAAAGAGGGATTATAAACCTGGTGGTACCCAATCCACTTATTTCAATGATCCCAAGTGGCCAAGCATGTGGTACATGGTAAGTACATGCAGGGTCATTGACTCCATTTCATGCTAATGTTTAGTGTCTGGTTTGATATTATGAAAAGGGGTGGAAGAGTATGTTCAGAAAAAGCAGATTTGGGGATTTTTATGTAACTAATAAAGGTCTGTAAACTCCTTAGAAGTATTACAAAGAATTTGTGGTGAGCCCTGCAGTAGGCAGCATTTATTGATGCATTCATTCATGAATTCTTCCTATTGCAAGGTATTTTACTTATTTCAGGATAAGCTTTCAGCAGTGAGAATGGAACTTAGCCACAACTTGTGAAAACCCACTTGTATTTAATACCTAATTCACTGTCCCCAACATAAATGTATTTTATCCTGAAACAGAAGAAGAAAGCCACCAACACTGACAATTCATTGTTATAATTACACTCTTTTTAATAATGAACAATTTCATGGTTGGAATAAATGGATTGCTTATGCTGTTTCCTGTCTGACAGAAGCTGTATTTTTTCTAAAAAAAAAAAAAATTTTTTTTGTCTTGGTAATCACAGTTATGGCTTGGAGTGAAACTTTGTACTCATGATGTTTTAAAAAATATCCTCATTTTTGCCAGGTAAAAATCTTAGGATTACAGAATGGTTGGGGATGAAAGAGACTGTTAAAGGCCTTCTAATCCAGCCCACCTTTCAATGAGCAGGAACATCTCAAATTAGATCAAGTTGCTCAGAGCCACATTTGACCTGATCTTGAATGTTTCCAGGGACAGAGCACCTACCACATCTTTGGGTAGCCCAGTCCAGTGTTTCACAACTCTCCTTGTAAATTATTTTTTCCTTATATCTAACCTGAATCGACCCTCTTTTGGTTTAAAGCCATTGCCCCTTGTCCTATAGCAGCAGGTGCTGCTTAAAAGTTTGTCCTCATTTTTCTTAATGATCCCCCTACAAATATTGAAAGACTGCAGTAAGGTCTCCCAGAAACCTTCTCCAGGATAAACAACCTCAGTTCTCTCAGTCTTTCCTCATAGGAGAGGTGCTCTGATAATAGGTACTTAGAGCCTCCAACTTTATCAGAAAGATAGCACTCTCTATTTAAAAACCAGTTGTGTTGTCTAGCCACGCTGCCTCACAGCTGCGCCACAATTGCCAGTCTAACACAGAACAGACTTCAGAGCATCAAATGGACTTCACTGTTTGTTTTGTACAACTTTCATAATTCCTCATTTCTGTCACAGTGGAAAAAAAATCCTCACTTTCAGACCCTCTGAGAAGGGACTGTTTCTGACTGATTGCATTTACATCCACTGATTAACTCCATGTATTTGCAACATCGTTAGTGATAGTGGTTTCATGACATTTTGTTGAAAGAGATCAGTGAAATATTAGTGACCATGCTATTTCATCAGGGAGAATAGCTAAAAATGTGTGAGTGGATTGACTTCAGGACTGACTTGGGACATAAGAGATATCCTCATATGACCATGTTTGTGATTGTTACCATAGGTGCATTTGTTAATCTTTCTTAGCTTTGTAAGGTGAAGGGAAAAAAATGAGTTCAAGGTAGGTTAATGGTTTCAGTCATTGCTATGCTGGAAGAGGTTTTTAGGGTGCAGATGTGTTGCTTAGAAAGTAGTAAGAGTAACGAGAAATAACTCTTGAGTTATTTCTTGAGAAAGTAATAAGTAAACTATCTTATAGACGTTTGCATTTGAATTAATAAGTAACTTTGTTGTGGGCTAAGATTGATACCTTTGCCCATTGAACTGGCACAATTTCTAACAAGGCCATAAGTGCAGTTCAGATTTGTTGACAGAAGTCCTTTTATTCAAAGACTTTGTCAAGCCGTATCTGATTAATGTTTTTCCTCTCCAAGGTTTTTCTTCACAAGTACAACTTCTTGTAATTTTAATTTTCTAGGCTAGAAATAATACATTTATTTTTGTGTGATATCCATGGCAAGAAGTTACAAGAGAGAATCAGGCATTCTTTCTCTTTTGAGCCATTGCAGCATTTAAAAGAAAGAAGAGGTTATTTTCTTCTGACTTCCCTCCCTCAAAGCAAGGAAAGTTGGAAAAAACCCAACTTCTTTAGCATAACTTCTGAATCTTGAGGCATCTGTGCTTAAGAGTAAAATAGAATATTTTAATGGACTAATTAGCATATGAAACTTTACCTATCCAACTGTTATTCAAAAGTGACCTACAGAATCAGGTCCAGTTTGCTCAGAACGAACTGATATCAAAGAAAAAAAATATCCCTAGTTAACATCCTCTTCAAAAATTTGAGTCAGAAAAGAACTAAGTCCCGTATGCCATTCCCAAAGCTCAGCTACCTTTGTACCATCATGTTAAATCTAATAAATTTCTTCTTTTCCACTGATGTTGACAAAATAACCTGTTAGCCAATAACTGGATGAATTATATACAATGAGTTTGCTGATTCTGGCTGAAAGAGGTTGAAGTCAGCTGTTCTGTATTTTTTTTTTAACTTGGAGCTGATAATAAACAGCATCTTCAGAATGACTGAGATGACTTTGAGCCTAATCAATTTCACTCTACCTGCCAGTTTTTTAAATGAGTTTCTTTATCTTGTCTGCATAGGAAACTATAGAAAATAAATATATTAATATATATTAAAAATGAGAGGAAGTAAATATATTTAAAAATAGAAATATATGCAAAGTTGTGGTTAATATAACTAACTTCGGTAGACTTCAGTCAAAGTACTGTTGTTGTTGACCATTTCTTTTTATTCCTCACTTCAAGAAGAGCTTCGTAGTGGTAGGCTGAAACTGGAATCACACAGGCATAGAGGCACAACTTTCTGCAGTTGTAATTTAACTCTGCTGTGATGATGGGCTCCACTGGATGGGTTTTTTACACTTTTTAAAAATAAGAAAAACATTTTAGATAAGCATAATGAAAACACTAATTTTTTTTTAAAAAACAACTTCTGGAAACATACTAGAATAGAAGTCAGTAAACCTAAGAAAACAGCAGTGCCTGGCTGTTTCTCCAACAGGTTATGGGACCTAGTTCTGTGGGCTTTTCACAAAACTGGACTGAAAGGACAAGCAGATCAACAAATACCAGGTGTTTTAGGGCATTCAAGGTGGAAGAGGATTATAGCGCAAGGCACAGTAAAACCATGTGACTGAGCCGTAGTGGAAATGACTATTTACCAATTACTTGGTGAATAATACTAAAGTAATTTCTTGGATCAAACAGCTATATAATATTGTTGCACAATTATAGATGTAGAGTGATATACTGAGGTTTTTAGAAAGCTGTTGAAGGTAAAATATTTGCTGAGAAGCTTCATCAGTTCGTATTTATTGGTCATCAATCATCACATTTATTGGTATATTTGCACTGTAAGATTTCTGATATAAACAGGTGAAATGTAATTAGTACTGCAATTGAGAGCAAGTCACATAAGCTGGTGTGTACTAAATTACTTGTATCTAGGGCTTGCTTGAGCTCTGATGCTGAAACCAAAACCTAGGGAAGATTGCTCGCTTTTCACTTTCAGTGAGGACTGTGAAGAAAGCATTGCTTTGAGCTTCAGTGAACTGTCTGGTGAACCCAGCTTACTTCATTTCTTCAGAAAATTCCTCCAGTATGCTACGCAGTGCTCTCCAGTTACAGTTGTGGGTTCCCAGGTGAGCTATACTAGCATTCACAGGGAGGGACAGACCCTTCTGCTCTGACACAGTATAGTTGACTCTGGATGGCAGCCAGAATGGGACTAATAAACTTTTATCAGCAGTTAGTAATGTGGGTTTCTGAAGGTTCTGTAGCCATGAAATAAGGTGGGGGTGACGAGTTAGACAGGTGAATTGCCTCCCTTATGCCACTGATGAGATCTGTAGGGAGTTGGCTTAACTTGTGCCTCTCCTCCCAACTTAAGCAAGTGTCAGAGCAGAGAAAAAGATTTTGCATCCCTGGCCTTGCCATTAATGAGGACAGCTATGGTGGGTGGTACTGTGAAAGGAGACAGAGGGAGAAAGGAAGGAGTGACAGGAGCCTGATGAGATGGGCTGGAAAGAGGCAGAGGGAGAAGTCACAGTGGATCTGAGTGCTGACCCAGGTATGGGGAGGCAGAATTCAAGAAAGAATTTTACCTGCCATAGGCTAACACCACAGCAAATGAATATTTGTCACTCTCCTTTATGACCTCCTAAAAGTTTGTTTGAGAGCTAAGGAAAAACCTCACTCTTTTTATTGCCCTCCCAAGAGCTGTTCTCTGCTTTCATCTGTGCAGTGGAAGCCAAATGGTTGTTCTTTCTGAGGTGGCATGGCATGCTTGAAAGTGTTTTGCATATTTAGTAACTTGGTTTGGTTGTTGCTTGCACTTTCATATTTTTGGGTTTTATTGCATGAGAAGATCAAGCTTTTGGTGGTCTATGAAGTTAAGAAGATGATCTGTGACTTAACTTCAGCAGAAGTGCTGCTAGAAAGAACCACTCTGCCTGTCAAACATTACCTTGAAAATCTGCATGTGGAAACACATATTTTGTTGTTCTCTGTGGACAAGGCAGAACAATAACATGACGTCAAGTAATACACTATTTGACCTAAATTAATTTCCTTTTGGAAGACAACAGCACACTTTAATCAAAAGCCTGTAGAAGTGGATTTATCCATGCCTGCTGAAAAGAGATTATTAATGCAGATAGTTTAGCAAGATTAGCAAATAGTTTGAAGACAGACAGACTAGATAGGCTTCTTAGTCTGTTCGTTTGGGATATTCAGTTCTGGCTCCTAGATAAGCACACCTGTAAGTGCCCAGAAAGCACAAAATGCTTTGGGGGTTGTGCCAGCATTTTCACTGAAGCAAGAAGAAGCAATACCAAAATAATTTCCATGCTTGCTTTGGGAGAGCTTCTCCTGTATGTCAAAGATTTGGTAATAAATCATATAGCAAAAGCACACATTCCTCTGCCTACTTACTGCTGTGATTGTATCTTCAGAGGCAGAGTATCCACTTTTATCCTTACAAAATTTACTTAAAATGGATTTTTTTCTCAGTTACATTAAGAAACTGTAGGTACTTGTCTGTATAATCTTCTTTTTGAAATATTATTTGTTTATAATATTATGTTTTCCTGCACTGCCTTTTTCTGAGTAGATTTTGCAGTTAGTAACGAAATGATAATGCCTCAAAATCTTTGCTAAATTTCTAATGACATTTGATAAATATCTGCTTTTACTTTTTGTGTTGTACTGGGGCACAATCTGGTATATTTCAGTTTTTATCTTACATTGCACTTTAGCAGAAAAACCATTGATGTATAAACAGAGATATATAATTACCTGGAAATACATTTTTCCTCTTTACAAAGGAGAAAGAATCAATGCTTTCCAAGAGTAGTTTTCAAGAGCAACTGCTTAGTTAACTATCTACTTTTCAGATTTTTAAAAATCAAAATCAAGTAATGTCAAATAGCAAAACAATTTCTTATGCCATGCAGTATTGCATACTCTATTAATTTACTGAAAAAAAAGAGAGGTAATTTAATTAAGAGAAAAAATACTGATTTGTTTCAAACTTTATGTCTTGTTTTGGTGGTGTTTGCATCCTAAAATTGCAGATACTTCAGGAAAGGTGTATTTACTTAACTAATATTTTATACATTTTTTTCACCTAAAGAACAAGTATCAGGAATGTCAAAATTACCAAAAGTACACAGCCACAGCATTGAATTAATTCTGAGGCTTGCCTGTCTTGTGGTCTGATTGATAAGAAATGATATAGTGTGACATGCTCTGTTTGCGGTTATCAGAAGCATACTCATAACCTATAAGACTATTAGGAATTTCTGACACAAACAGTTACTATCTTATTTCCCAGTCACGAGGCAAAAATTTAGTGTTATGCAAGTGTAAGGCAATTTCCTAACCATTCAGTACACAGGATCAACGAGAGTCTGGATAATGCTTTTAGTCATATGATTTAGTTTTAGGTACTGTTGTGAGGGGCAAGAAGTTGAATTTGATAATCCTTGTGCGTTCCTTGCAACCTGAGATATTCCATGATTCTTTGAGGAGAGCTTGATCTTTGTCAAAGAAGAAACTGGAGAACAGTATTTAGTTCTAGGATGTTATGTCTTATACTGGTTGTTAAAAATCAGTATGCCCCTTTTAACTGAAGACAGATGCCATATAGACTCCATGGAATGAGGTTATCAAAAATCCAGCTTTCCAGATTCCTGCGTCTATGTTCAATTGTGTCTTCCGGTATATCACATGAGCAAATGTTGTGACTAAAATTACCAGTTTGCAGAGCATCTTAGTTCTTGCTGAGCCTTTTTTAATGTCAATTCATGCTCCTTTTTTGTCCATGTTTTAAAAAAACCCATGAAGCACATGCAAACCACTCCACCCTCCCCCCAACAACAGAAGAAGCAAATGCACTGAGGACAGATGCTTCAATGAAGTGCATTCTGCACTACTTCGTTAAATGTAGGTCACCCTTGGCATTACTTTTAGTTAATTCTGATGTAATGAAATCTCTGCTGTGCATTACGTCTGCTGCTCAAGGCCTGTGGATAGGATTTTCTTCCCAACCAACAAGGAGCAGATAGCAGGGGAGACTAGCAGTACAGCAAACTCTATCAGTGCCATTTTGGAGAGAAGTTCAGCAACTGTTTGCACATCTGCATGACTTCTAAATATGTTTTGATTAAAATTAACCTAAATAAATTGAGCATTTTGAACAGGAGACTCTGACAGCATGATACCTCGAGTCTCCTCAAGGAGAGGCAGGTAGAGTTTTTTGGAAAATATTCCAATTCTAATGTGTGGAGCAATATAGGCAGTATCTGTGCTTGCTCTTTTGCTGAGAAGATTATAAATTCTGCAGAACTGGCTGCCTCAAAATGAACTCATTTCCAGCTAACAACAGAAAAGAAGGTGGTCAGGGAGAGGAAGTGTGCAGGAGTGAAGGGCCTCAGATATCCCCAAGAGATGAAAGTGTGAATCGTTTAAGGTATTAATACTACTTTTGTCTTACCCTTTCTATAGTGATAGAGTTCACTAAATCATGAGTAGCATGCCATTTAAGGATTTTTCCTGTCTTCATTGATTTTTGTGTGAATTTCTAACAGAACAAAGTAAGTTATTTTCAGTTTTCAAAAGAGTTTGAAACTATATTAAACCCCTGTAGTAGAAGCACAGTGTCTTAATGCGAGGCAGATATATGATATACTAAACATTAAGTATACAGCAGAATTTTCCCTCTCCTGTGTTTTTTGGACAAGACAGTTTATTAATAAATAGTAAACTACTGCTTGGGAGTAAAAAATTCCTGGTTTGGGTTTTATGAATACCAGCTCCTAGTCATACAATTGTATTTAGAGCCAGAAATCCCATTTAGAAAAAAAGTCAGAGAAGTTAAGAAAAGAAAAAGCATTCCTGAAGTTACAAAGAACTCTTCCATAGCCTAGTTTAAGTTTGAATCACTTTTTCTGATCACAAATCTCCTGGTCTGGCTGAAAATAAGTTGTTGAGCAAAGTTAGTTAAATACAAGCTTTCACATGCCATGTTTGGGGGAGCTTTATATGATACCAGCTGCTGAAGTACTGAAATCTTTATACCCTTTATTAGCTAGGACCCCATCTACACATGAATTGAAATGCAGATTAAGAAATTAATATAGCCTACTTAGAAAGTGTTACAGCCCTTACATCTTGCCAAGGAGTCAGTCTGCTTACAGAAAACATGATTCTGAAAAAAAATCCAAATTCTTGTAGACCATTGAATTTATGTTGAAGAATCAAGACCTTTTTCTGATGATGAAATTTCCCAAGACAGCACACAAGGTTGAGGCTCTGTGTTCACATCCTACCACCTACCACCTATCTTTGCCCCTAGGTCCTCAACCCTGCCCAATCCTTTGCATCATCTCTTATGACTACCTGAACTACAGAGAAAAAACCAAAACAACAAACAAACAAGCAAACAAAAAAAACCCAAACCAACTAAAGAAAAAACACCAACAAAAAACGCAAAACAAACTAAAGGAGGATGGATCAAAATTTTCACTAACACGGAGGAGTTAGATTGGTCCAGTTTTCTTGAGGGTCTTGACCCTTGGTTTATGGTAGCTATCTTGTAAGTTTTGATTTAATTATTAGATCTATTTGCTACTCTTGCATGGTTGTCCTTTCTAAAACATTGCCTCCTGCAATTTTCATCTGCTCTCACTCCAGATTGGTGATGGAGTACTACGTAAGAAGACAAAAGTATTCTGAAAGTGAAAGCATTATTCTACTTTGTGCTTGTCTGTTGAAGATGTTTGCCCAAACACACCATAACATTGACCCATTGTCATTGATACTGACCAGTGAGAGAAAACTAAGTTCTGAAAGGTTCCTGCCTTTTAAAGCCACTCACACTGGGCATGAGATGTGGTCTGCTTTCGCTGTCTGGCTGCTGCTGCTTCTCCAGTATTCAAAAGTTTCAAGTATTGACCTCACTGTGTGAAGCAGATGTGATCTTGTTTGGGACCCAAAGACCTCATTGTACATTGTGTAAACTATAACCACTGACACATTCTGAGGACTAGGTCAGCATTTGTTCTTCTGAATTAATCTACATGGGTGGCCAAACCCACTTTTTAAGCTTGGTTTGTTACTGTATCAAGGCCTAGGAAAAAATCTTGAGTGGTCTCAGTGTTTGAATGATTCACACACAAGATTTGTCCCATGGTCTAATACAAGAAATCAAACAATGCCTAAGCCATGCATCTCTTCTAATCTTCTGGCATGCAGAAGTTCTGTATACAAGTGTGAGCATGAAGGGAGTGGAGGTTATGACCCATGTTGCCTCCAGGCAGGCACCAAGCAGCAGAGGTCTCCTGATGCAGTCACGTTCTATGGGGAAGGACAGGGACAATTTACATGTCTGTTTATGCATTTAGATTTAAAAAAAAAAAAAAAAAAACAAAACTTACCAGTTACTCTAAGTTGTTTTTCTTGTAGGCATTTGTCAGTAGGGGTACTACTAGGAAATGGATTCATATAGGAAAATTCAATTAGAAGGAATGTGTGCAATGACCGTATGAGGCAGATTTTTCCCATTTCTCCTTTTGGCAAGGAGATTCTAATCACACTGGATGCAGTTGTGATTCGTGTGTTGTGTTGGGAGAGGCAAGAAGAAAAGTACTTACTGTGGATTGAAAAGTTCTCACTTAGAATACCATATCCATGTTAAATCCTGGCATCCATAAGTCT
Source organism: Promerops cafer (assembly GCA_013398275.1). Lineage (NCBI taxonomy): Eukaryota > Metazoa > Chordata > Aves > Passeriformes > Nectariniidae > Promerops > Promerops cafer. The sequence continues at coordinate 15,536 of VZSE01011749.1, forward strand.
AAGGATGAAAGGTTAAAGTGGCTAAATAGGGGAAAAGTGGCTAAATAGGGGGGAAATAACAGCTGTTTTGGTTGTTCATAAGAATAAAAAGAGAAATCTTTAATAATAAAGTGCTACCTGTAATGATACTGTTAGTGAGATTATGTGCAACAAAGTATACAGGCATGAGGATTGTATCCCATGCATGTCACTGGAAATAGACATCCACCTGAATGCATTGCAGATCAAGGACAGATTTAAACATATTCCTAAACTTAATGTAGACTTCAAAGTTATGTTGATTTTTCTAAGTGTCCTCCAAGCCAACATTAATTGGCTGCCAATTGGACCAAATTTTGTGTTTTAATAAGCCTGTCATTACATTAGTTGGCTTTGTGGATTGTTTTATGTCAAATCCTCCATCTCTAGAGGAATTGATGAGGGTGTCTGTAAAAAGACTGAAATGGATTTTCAGTTGAATTAATAGAAAATAATAATATTTGTTATTATTTTTTATTTATTTTTATTGTTATGTAATATTTATATTACACAACACCAAGTTTATAAAATGAAACCAACTTTTTCCTCACCTTTTTTAGAAATCTTTTTTCCTTGAAAACTCGTATCAATAGCAGAGGAACCACACAAACCCATATTTTTCTGTTTTAAAACAATCAATATCTATGTAGTGATGCTTATCAACTAAAATTTCTAAAATTTTGCTCCAGAGGTAATTAAAAATATCTTTTCAAAATTTTATTCAGCTTCTTTTCAAAAATGTTGTCACCCACTCTTAAATGTAGATGTGTTGCATTAACTTTGGTGTAAAATAAACACCATTGCTTTCCAACTAGTTTTCAGAAATCAAAGGGGATGGGTGTGGGTGGGCCTCATTTCTGATTAAAATCAATACAGCAGCATAATTCTGATTGACTTCAATAAGAAGTTTCATGAGCAGGTTCACAAACAGTGAAATTAATCATTGCAGTGCTGTAAGTCTACTGGACTTCAATAGGAACTTTCACAAAACATAGAGTCACCAATAGTGCAGTTTATTGGAGCAACAAATTACAGATTCTTTTAGATTGCTGGTGATAAATTCACTAGAGCTGTAAAATATAAGTGTACTTTGTACATGTACTATGTATAAGTATTCCTGAGTATATTCCAACTCAGTTGGAGATGCAAAACTGAGCCAAAGAGGTGCCCCTGCTTTTGGGAGATGAGCAAGCCCATTTACTTGTCTGAAAAGTTGGTTGTATTCTCATCCTCTGCCCTAGAGGATTTCAAATGCCAGTTTATACTTTTGGGAATAGTGGAAGTCAGACTAGTCAAATATTCTGTAATTTACACCATAAATGGTGGTGATGGCCAGCCACTTTATATGTAAGTGAAATATCAAGAGTAGCTCAGGGATTACAGACTATGGGTCTTGTGCAGAGGTGGACCAGAATGGCTGATGGCAGCATTAGGGATCATTCTCCACCTGGTAACTCATCAATCCATCAGCAGGCCATCATGACCTTAGCCACACAGCTCATGGCTGTGTCATGTGTCATTCCTGAAAGATGTCAAAAGGGGAAAAAATACAAAACATCAACTCATTTGAATGTCTCTTGTCAATTCTGTGCTTAGATCCCCACAGCTACTCATCTGTGAACTGACAGGTTCATTTGAGTGGCCCGCTGCCTCTCCAAAGACATGGTGAATAAATTCCTGCTCACTCCAGAACAGTTTGAGTTATTCATTATATGCTTATATTTAAGCCAGCACCCAACTGCATAAACTGGAGCTTCCTCTCAAATGATATGAATGTAGTTAAATAGCAGAAAAAAAGCTTAGTTCTCCCATATCATACTTCTTACTGAGGCTTCAGTGGAGCTCCTGACATAGACCTACGTTAGTCTCACTGAAATCAGCATCAGGATCTGAACTCCTTTGGTTAAGTCTCCTTTGGTTTGATTGAGCATTTTCTTGATGATTAAAAATCTTATATCTTTTAGTTGCATGTTTGTCTTGGTCTGTACTTACCTTGTTAGGCCATTCTTTACTAGATTAAATAAATATTCCCCTTTCAAAAACATTGTTGTATTGAGTTACTTGCATGCAGCAGTCAAGTCATGTCTTTACCCTCTCAGATAAAAGAGGTTCTTTAAGTTTTTTAAGAACCACTTACACCACTTATTTCAGACAAGAAACATCAAGAAAACAAGCAACAACTCAGTGTTCATTCTCCAGTAACATACTCTGTAAAACTTCAATACTAGGCACATGCGTGTATCATTCCAGAAATAGCATCATTGCTGTCATTAAGAAAAATGTCTTAACCCACTTTTGCTACCCCACTGCTTAACTACCAAAGAATAATATGTAGCTTCATAGAGCATCATTTTGAAGCTGTAGGTGACTGTCTACATTAGGTCTTAAATCCTTTTAACCATTACTGGGTTTCTGTAGACTCACGTTTTAAGCCTTGCACTCTTAATTCTATAGGCGTATTTTTTTGTATGATTTTATATAAAACTGTATTAAAAACACACTGCTTAAAGAGATTCGCCTTCGTAAGTGATCCAGATCTGTCTCTGTTGCTCTCTGTACTTTCCACTCCACTGACTTTTCTGTCATCAGATTTGAGAGTGTGCTGTGTAAGAACATGGTTTCAACTTTCCTGAATTACAAGTAAACAGTGCAGCCTCTTAAGATCTGAGACTTAATAATTGCACAGGCTAAGTAATACTTCCTTAAACAAACTGTATGTTAAGGAATCATAATGGATTCAGAGTACAAATTGATATGCCAGACCTTCTGCTAGCTTCCTTATGAGTGGATATGTTGTTAAGTACTTACAGATTCATACCATGTCTCCAGTGGTATCAAAAAATCTCACTACAGTTTTTAAGGAAGCAAAAACATTTTTGTAGCATGGTTGTTTCTCATGGTAGGACATGGAAAAATGTAGTTTACTGGAGGTACATTATATTTCCCTGATAATTCCCCCTTTTACTTGGAAGAACCTTTTTAACTTTGTAACGCATTTTTGCACACTCATTTTAAAATCATATTTGCAGTTAAACAGCAGACTCTTTGTAGGATAAGCAAAATAAAGAGGGAAAAGATGATCCATTCACAGCTCAGATTTGAAAACAGAGTAAGCTGAGGTAAGAAGGCTAACTGACAGGCATCATAGACGATAATGGTGGTAGGAACAACAAGGGAGAATGCAGAGAGTGTTATAACAAGTACGAAGAATATTTTGTAGCTGTAGTACCAGAAAAAGTGAAGGACACAGAGGAGTTGTCAACAATCATAAAATTAAAGTCATGCCTTTAGTTTACTTCTGATTGTATATATCTTTTCCTTCTGACAATGCTCTGATCATAGCTTTCTTTAGTTCTTTCTTTGAGTGTTTTCTCTGCAGACTTCCTGGATTTGTAAAGATATCTGTAAATTCTGAAAGTTATCATGAATAGATATCATTTCAGTGCACAGAATGCCGTATGCACAGTGTAAGCCAATAGTCAAGAATGTGATTTTCTTTCATTTGTTGTTAGACAAATTACATTTGATATGCATAAAAGGTACATACACTAAGGTTGTATATTCTCTCTGTCTAGAGGAATACACACCTATAGCATTAATTCAAAACTGTGTTCTCAGATTAGTTCCATATATTCAATTACTTTATTTGCAGCTGGGAGAAGTTCCTTCATAGCACTGCTGAAATCAATGGAATCTATATGTCTTTAATGCTAAAGTCAGGATTTTGTTTAACAGCAGCTCCCCAAGAGCATTAAAGCTCAATAAGCATCAGTCTGTGTCCCGGTTCTCCATAAAAACAGTGTTTTCAAATACCCTGGACTTCTCCAAAACCTTTCCCAATATCTGTGTTTTCCGAGATAGCTTGAATCCTGACACTCTGCTGAGATTTCCTGTAAGACCCTTTGCAATTTTGACAGCATTTTTACATTAATTGTCTATTTTGCACAGTCTTTCTTGCACAACTGTGTCATAAATCTCTGGACTAATCTTGTTCAACATTGCAGAGGAACTTCAAAATTTGATCGTCTGAGTCATATTTTCTGAGACAATAATAAGAATAATTGTGTGATACTTCTTTATCTTATGCAAAACTTTTTGGTGTTTCTTTGTTGGGTTTTTGTTGATGTTCTTGAGTAATCTTTCCTTTTCCTCCCCAGGCCTCCCTAGCTTCTCTGGGCTAGTTCTCTCATTTAGGCCAGACGATCCCATCTGCAAAATATTGCTATCCACCCTCTCTAGATGTTTGGCCTTATCTTCCCAGGTTTCACTTATACTGCACAGTGGGCCTTGCATTCATCAACCCTAGCACACTCAAATGGTGAAAAGCCTATTGATGCCTACAGCACTTACTTCCTTGTTGGCAAGTGAAATTAGCAGCCATTCATCTTAGTCTTCATCTCTACTATTAATGAATTTTCACAGCATGCATTTCCACTGTTAGATGAAACACTTTTATAAGGCTGTCTAAGGAATGTATGAAGTGATTTTTCTACTTGTGTCTCAAGAGAGTGTTTTCATGATCCTAAAGTTTGTCCTCTGGTGAGTTATAATCTCCTCTGATATACCTGAACAAATAATGGACCAAGGCTCCAATAACCTGATGGTTTTTATGGTTCTTAGGGAAAAGGCTGCTAGGTATAAAGTAGCATAGATGTTTATTCCTGGACTGAATGCACTGTGAAACAGTTTCAGCCTGAGAAACACCACATGCATTCTCCATTTCTAGTAATGGAATATGGGGTTCTCTTCATATTCTGACCTAAAAGTGCCTTGTGTTTTCTACCTGCTTTGGTTCCTTGAGAAAGAGTAGGACATGTGACTTCCCTTCATTCTCCTAAACATGTTGTCTCACATCCCTCCCTCTCATTGTCCCTGTGTCCCTCCTTCTCCTCCCCCCAGGACATCCAGCCATTGAGACCAGATGTAAGCAGGGTATTGCCTCATGGATCAGAGGGACCAGACCACAACATAAAATAGAGAAAAAAGGACTGCAGCAGCACAAGAGTCCTTAAAATTTGCATACAAGCACTCAGAGTCAACATCTCTTCATCTTTTTCCTTGCAAGTCCTCTTATCCTACAAGTTCATAACATTCTTTAAAAAAAAAGTTTCCTGGTCTATCCTATATCAGTTCCCTGCCCACCCCCAGCATCCCAAAATACTATATTCTTCTTAAGCGCCACTCTTCCCTTTTCACGGTAAAATGAAAAAAGAGGGGAAAGAGAAGGAAGTGGATTTGTGTAAGCCCCAGGCTCCTCCCACTCATCAATCAGTCTCTTGGAAGGTTAGTGCTTAATTGAAGCCATCTGCTCGGGGCCTTCTTTCCATGCTGTTATTTCAATTCTGTAACACGTGTTTACTCAAAGTCTAAATAAAACCACCTTCCTCTTCCAAGTTCCTTAACAAATGGATGTAGAAGTAACAGTCTTTGACTTGAAAACAGCTTAAAAAGTAAATTGTGAAGAGTGTCTCTTTAGTACTGTGGCAAGAATCTTCAGAAACTTATGAAAACTATTTTAAACCAACATTTACCATCTCTCTCTTTAATTGTTTTCTTAGAAATAATGAAAATATCAGGTCTAGCTTGAAAGAGAGAGGGAGAAATTTGATCTTACTAGAGAACTGGAACTGCATGAACTGATGCATAAATAAAAAAGCATCTTTGGACTTCCTGTCCTTCCATATTTTTTGTTTCTTTTTTGTGATTTAGAAGAGGTCAAATAAAAAAAATGAGTCAAAGGCCATGTAAAATGGTAAAATGGAAAGCCTTGTCTCTCTGAGGAGTCATTCATCCTTCGTGAATACTGAATCCCCAGGCTTGATGGTGCACCACTGAGGCTGTTCTTCTCACATATTCTCTCTAATTAGTAAAAGAAGTTCCATACTTGTTTTTCATACACAGGACTTTGGACAAGGAAAAATGCGTTTTCATGCTAAGTAGGCTATTTATATGGTATTGATATTATCAATAGTAGCAGCAGCAGTAGCAGTAAGTCATTGTACAGTGCTCTTGAGAGAATATGGCCACATACAGACATACATTTCAATGCATGCTTCTTTCCTTCTGGCATTTTTTGGCAATAACCACAGGAAATTATTTTTTTTCTCAGTTTCTGCCCAAAATGTTCTGCATGCTGTTCTTATATTTCTCCCAGTGCTTCCCAGGGAGAGTACATACACTGGCACATACCTTTCGGCACATGACTCTCAACACATGAGCAGTGATGCAAGGATATACAAGATGCACCCGGTCTAATATGCCATTTGTTATCATCATCATTGTTGTTGTTGCTGTAGTTGTTTGTTACTATTTATTATTACTATTATTATTATTAAACCACTATCACAGTGGTTCTAAAAAGTTTTTAAATTAAACTTTTCATACTTGCCTCTCAGTGGAGGCAGCAGTACATGCGCAATAACCATAAGGCATTTTTAGCTACTTTTCGGTTTTGGCCTTGAAGAAATCTCTCCTGTTGCCACCACATGGGAAAGAAACAGGACTAGAGGCAGATGTCCTATTGGAAACACAGGTTATGGCCCATGTAGGAGGAGGTGATGTTAGAGGCAGTTGCAGCTGGGAGAGAAACTGCTGTCTGAAGACCTAGAAGCAGGGAAGCTTCCCACCCGTAAAAAGAGTTCACTGTCATCAGCCTGTGTGAAATGGACATACAGGGCTTCCCTAAATTAATTCCTCTTTAGCCAGCACTCAGTTAACAGAAAAAACACAAGTATTGATTTTAAAAAGTGCCAATGATGAAAAAGTGATAGACTTGTCTTGAACACAAATGTAACACATTATGAATTATTCTATTTTTGTTAAGAATAGCAGTTTGATCACAGTCAAAAAATAACATTTATGAACCCCTTATTTTTCACTGTGAAAGCCCATATATGTAGGTTTGTAAGTTATTCTTTTCTCTCTCTAGTCATCAGATACTCTTATGAACATAAGAAGCCCTTTCATATTGATTTTCTGTTCTTCTTCATTGCTTAAAGAGGCAAAAAAATGTATGTCTGTGATTGTTTTATTGGCCTCTAAGTGTATTCTTTGTTAATGAATCAGTGAAGCTTAAGAACCAAATTCATCTCTAAAGTAAATTAACTAAAGCCTCTGAAGCTGCACAAGCAATAAATTGGAATTAAATATTTAATATGATGCAGTCTTGAAATATTTCTCTTGATACAGGTACAGATTAAAAATAAGTAGCAATTCAGCAAAGCATGACTCCAGAAGTAGGATAATACTTCATGCAAAATAATCTTGTATTTGAGATTAATCAGACTCTATATTATCTGTCTGCTCCTGCTAGATCTTAAAAATATAGTGTGCAGCAACAATCAGAAATTATTTAAAGATGTAACTCAGAAGGAAATACTTTCTGTATACAGTTAGCAAGTGCTGTATGCAGTAAGTATCAGATTGTGCCTGAAAAAAAATTAAAAAAAAGATCTGCAAGTATTCCTCCTTCTAAAAGTTCTTCACTGATCATCTTTTTTTGTGATAAAATAATTCAAAAAAGTGAGAAATACTTTTAAAAAGAAACAGTATTTTGATAGTCTGTTTAGAAAATGTAGCTTTCAAGTGCTTACTCTTGGCTTCTTGGAGAAGCCAAAAAGTCATTTCAGTAGATCACATTGTCTTATGCCCATTTTAATAAGGACCCTAGCTTTCCAACTCTCTTGATTACTACCTTGCTTGTGTCTTTCATTCCCCCTTAAAATTGGATCATCTGAAAAGCATAATAAAAAATACATTATTTCTCTTTTTTTTGCAGGAAAAGAGAGAATAATTGGCAAGTTTTAACTTAAAACATTGCACAAACCCGTATTTCAGAAAGCAAAATGTAGCATTAGGATGTCCTCTCTGTTAAAAAGCTTATCACTTTTGCTGCCTGTGCATTTGCCTGGACCAAGCTAGGAGTGCCAAATGCCCCACGTTACATTCCCTTCACAGAAGAGGGAGATAGTCACTTCTTTAACTGCACAGAATGTCAGAATCAGCCCTGTGTGTCCCCTTTCTCTCTGTCTGTGTTGCTCAAGGTCAAGCCATAGGTCCTTGGCTGTCCTTCCTCTACGAGCAATCTTGTGCAACTTCTGTCTTCTCCCTGCTTGCAGGTTAGTAGCTGACAAAAGCCTGTGATGCAGACAACATGACTGGAGTATTTTTGTTTCTGTCTGTGCCAAAGACTGTTTCATTACAACTCTAATGAAACCAGACTTTGTTGTTGTTGCTGCTGCTGTTCTTCTCAATACCCAGAGTCTATCTTTTGTAATCCCTGACTGGGATCTAGTATTTCAGAGCTTTCCCGCCATCAGAAGTATAGGTACTCTAACACTAAATGAGATCCTGGACTTGTCAAACTCACAATTGGTATTCAAAATCGTGTGTCATTCTGATTATCATGTTGTGTTTCTCTATATCCCCATAGGTAGGACTGGGTCTTGCCAAAGAACTCCTTGTAAGTCAAAAACTACAGGAAACCAGTGCAATGAATGCATGAATACTTACAGAGGGCACAACTTGCCATTTCTGAGAAACTGCATGTCACAGAATTAGAGACTTCTTTTCCTACTCTGTTTTTGTACACTAATAGTCATTGCTAAGCAAGACAGAACAGAATTTTACAGTTATTGTTCTTGTAATTTGATTTTAATCTCTGTAATTCCAAAATATTTTGATCATTGATATGTTCTTGATTTTTCAGTTTAACTGTTCACTTTTGTTCCTGATCCCTAACAACCTGACAATGTAATTTGGATTGGTGGTAGAGAAGCATCAGGTGGTTAAAGAAAAATTATACAATAGAACCCAGGAAATGTCCTTGCAAGAAGTATTTTTTGAAGGAAAGAGGGATTTTAACCCAATCCAGCAGCTAAGCACCACAGAGCTGCTTATTCACTAGCTCAGCAGTGGGATCAGGAAGAGAATCAGAAGGGTAAAAGCAAGAAAACTTATGCATTGAGATAAAAACAGTTTAATAGGGAAAGCTTAAGCTGCACACAATAGCAAAATAAAACAGGGAATTCATTCACCATTTCCCAGGTGTTCAGCCATCTCCAGGAAGCAGGGCTCCATTGTGTAAAAATGACTTGGAAAGACAAATGCTATCACTTGGAACATTTTCCCCTTCCTTCTCCCCCTCCCCAGCTCGAAGTAATGAGCATGATATCCTATGATCTGGTCAGTTGAGGTCACCTGTGTCCCCTCCCAATTTCTTGGCCACCCCCAGCCTCCTTACTGAGGGAGGGATGTCAAGAGAAAAAAGAGCTTTGGCTCTGGTAAGCACTTTTAAGCAATAACAAAAACATCCCTGTTTTATCCAAACTCATCACAAATCCTAAGCAGCCCCATACTAGCCACTGTGAAGAGAATTAACTCTGTCTCAGGCTAAACCCGTCCAAGGGGACAGGAAAGAGTGCAAGTGAAGCCAAGTAATAGCTGGCATATTAGATGCTGTTGTATTTGGAGTGGCATATCTATACCGTATACCATAAAGAATAATACTTGAAGAGTAATTGCATTCCAAGATTCAAAGTGTTCTTGATCAGACTGCTTCAAGAGGATAATGCCCTTTCTAATTTATCTGGAGAAAATCAGACACAAATATGAGGGAAAGTCTAATTTGTGATTAAAATACAGGAATCTTGGATCAAATGTTGAATTAAACAAAGCGGGTGTTTCAGTTGTAAAAGACAGTACTGGAAGAGAAAAATAAGGCTAGAAACAACGCAGTGATTAAAAAAATGCATAAATAAATAATTGAATAGAAGTAAAAAGAGTAGGGAGTAGAGATGAAAAAACCCAGATGCTCTTCTAAATAGGACACGAGAAGTTGTTTTTTTATTGTAATGATAATAACTGAACCCTTTTTCTGCTTTGAACTACTTCCATTTGGATGCTTCTTTGTTGTCTTTACATTTTGTATCCATATGTTAACATATGCTGTGTACTAAAGTTACAAGTGGGCTCAGAGTTACAACTGCTTTACCCTTGCTCAATCAATTTGACCTCATGAGTCTCTTGAGGGAATCATCAGAGCACACAGTAAGGCAAGAGATGTCTTCCATGGTTGTCTCCACCCACGTAGCAAAGGCTCCTTCAGTCACCACAAAAGCAAATATTCAAGTAAGGCAAGTGAGGGCAATGGACTCATTAAGGGAAGTACTGGTGAGCTTCTGGCAGAGATCCAAAGAGCTTGCAAAGGAATGGGGATTAAAATACCCATATGCTTGCTCAGCCTGAGTGGTTTGGCTGGCATGAAAGCAAAATAACAAGCTCATCCGCTAAGAAGAGAGGACAAGACATTAAGCAAAGCAGTCGAGGGTCATTTGGCATTTCAGAAATGGGGATAAAGGCACAGCGTAATGGTCCAGTAAATCTGACTGGAGGCCAGAGCCAGGAGTCCTGATTGCCCATTGTAGCTCACTCTTGGGTTTGCCCTGTGGCTAAAGGCTGGTGGTTCCGCCTTCCTGTCTCCTTGTCTTCACATCAGAAAATGTGGAGGATGATATTAAAAACTTTGGCAGGTATTTTCTGATACTTACTTTAGTAACATTTTGAAAATGACAAACGTACCTGGAAACATTAAATTTGTTTAACCATCTTGTTTGTACATTAGAAATCCATGTGTGTACAACCACTACATTCAGACAGCAAGTTTACACTGTAATTAATTTCATAAAGCCAGCAGCATGAGTATTTCCAAGCTATACAGAAAACAAAAGCTACACATTCCTTGGAACTGGTCCCTGAAGTCCTTTGTTGGATGGACAGAGAGAGATAGATATTTGTGGGCACAATGGAAAGACCCTGAGAGAGACTTTATATGATGTATAATAATATAACCTTGCTCTAGTAATAATGAATGACCACTCTTAAGTCCTCTGGTTTGGGTGGTAAACTGGAGAAAAAGGAGGAGGAGGAAAATTATGATTTAATAGAAATCAGTTTGCACATAGGATTGCTAACAGTTCTTCAGTGTGCTGACTGGAGGAGACTAAGTCACAGTGGAGTAAACTGTTCAAATCTATTTACTCTGTACAAGTAGTAGGGTGACAAGACATGAGGCTGAAGTGGGGACATGAGGTGGTGGGGCAGGGAGAGAGATGGAGCATGCTCTACAGCCACTGTTGTTATGATACAAATTTCTTTAATTTCTTTTTTCTTCCTCCCACCCTTTGCTTTTACCCTTCACTGTATCCCCTCTTTTTTCTGTTTTTGCCTGTTTCTCTGTCTGAGCCTGGCAGAGCTGCAGGAAAGCAGTACTGATGAGAGAGGCTCATTGAACTAATTTCACAGAGGAGGGCTTTGCGTTTGGATTAGAGAGTGGCTAATGGGGCATTACAAATACCTGAGGGTCATATCTCATTGCCATGGTGAGCCAGATTTCTTCACATGAACTGGGTGCATTTGTGTCTAGGAAGAGGCTTTCAGCTTTAATGTACGTTAAACTTTCTTTCTCCATCATACTGGACTTAGTTGCTCTGAAAGCTGTACCCCAGGCTGCTGTCAATCAACACTATCTACAATTCATCCAACCCCATAAGATGCAAGTTTTTCAGGGTGGTGTTTTCATTACAGGTTCTTAACTGTGGCTCATCTCCTGCTGATACTGCACAAAACCTGCCAAAAGCCTTCTTTTGTAGATAGAAATGAATCTTGATTAGTTTCCAAACATTCTGTCAAGTAATTGTACACAGCATGTAAGCTCTAAAAAGCAAGGTGTTTTTTTTTTCCATGACCGTTTCAGTACAGGCGTTTGTCTACTTTTATCCACATATGGTTTGGTTTTTTGAAAAAAAAAATAAAAAAATATTTCAAATTCAGTACAGCTGAATGCTTCCCTTTTGTATTGCTTAGGATGAAGAGTAATCAGAAAGAAAAATAAGCAGGATTAGCAGTTTTTATACAATTTCCTTTTTTAAAAAATTGTTTTCTGTCTAAATAAAGGTGTTGATGTTGTATAGTTCCTATTCAAATCAATATGTTCATGTGCGATTTTAAATAGTAATGTTAATGTAAGTAGGATAGTGTCTCAATCCCTCACTGCTCAGTAATCACCAATATACATCATCTTTATCTCCTCTTCTCTCCCCAGCACTGCAGTGACAACACCCACCATTGCCAATCAGATATGAATATAGTAGGTGCTTGGAAGAGAGGTTACACTGGAAAGAATGTTGTGGTCACCATCCTGGATGACGGCATTGAAAGAAACCACCCAGACTTGATGCAGAATTATGTGAGTGTCCACAGGAGTCCAGATTTCCTGCTTTGTTATTACTCAAAAATAATTTGCTGCTTCTAGAAAGATGGAGAAAGAGAGGAGGGAAGGAAGAAGAATCATATAAGTGTTTCTTCAAATGTTAACACCAATGGGAGGAAGGAAAACTGTTTTTGATAATACGTATTGTTTTAGTTAACACTATATTTCATCTGAACATATTTAATATCTGGATGCGTCTTGTAGCTGAATCCTGAATTTCTGAAGAACTAGAACCAATTACTGGATATTTTTTGTCTCCTGCAGTTTTTTTACTTAATATCTTCACACTCTTAGAAATGGAATACACTGCTTTTCAGTTAACACATGCAGCTGAATTCCATATTTGGCCAATACATTTAGTCAGTGAAATAGAAGTTTTTCTTGAAGACAGTAATTTTACAGTAATCCTTCCATGCATTAATTTTTAAAGCTATTTATCGTACTGCTAGAAACAATATCAAAGAAAAAATACATGACCTTTCATGATTCACTCAGTTAAGAACAGGTGTAGAATATTCTGTTGTAGAATATTCTTTCTATTAAATCTCTTTGAACTCTACTGAGTCCCCTCACAACTTGTGATAAAGCTGCATCCATTGTTTTCTATGTTCATGTCTCACGTTGCCTCAGGAGGTTTCTGTTTGCTTGTGGTTCACCACATTTAACGACTGATTTAATCTTAGAAGCTGATAACATAAGGACAATCGTCTTCTCTAGTGGGTTGCTTCCTGTGTTGGTGTCAGAGTTTGAAGCTGTTCAGAGCATTGGGACCACATTTTGCTGAGTGATTTGTCCTATCTTTTGGAAGTAGACATTAGTTGCAGGCATGAAACTGTGAGGACCTTATGATTTGTCTGAAATAAAGTGTGCAAGGTGTACTTCTACACAGAGTAATAAAAGAAGCAAATATATTTGGATTGAGCTGCTCTGGTGAAGATGACCAGTGCAAGGCATGCATGTACCTTCATTCCCATTACAAATGTAGATCTTGTTAAAGAGCCCTAAACACAGGCTTCTTGCCAGCAAGCTTACTTCTTGATAGAGCATTAAGAGATCATGACAAAAACATCTTTAACAACCCATTAAAAACTACAACGGTGTCCACAGTTTAAAGCCACTTTTTAAAAATTAGCCATGTTTACATATGTATCTTTCCCTATGCTACATGTGGAACTCGGGTCAACTTGGAGGATGTGAAAACACAAGTGGGGGGCAATTGCCCAATTTGTCAATGTATGTTTGATCCTAGCACATGACACAGCTTTCATTTTAATACCATAAATTATTTAAATAAAGCAGATAAAATTTTACCTCCTCAGTGAATGACCCAGATTGTATCATGTCACCTCATTCCAGTGCTGTCCTACCACTGAATTTAAAGCAACTATTTATATCCTTACCACTCCTCTCTCCCTTTCCTGACAGCAGCCAGGAAGTCCCCAAATTCACAGGCAATACACGTTGCTTGTTTGATCACAAATGCCTTCTATATCTCAGATTATAGGTGATGGGGCTGCAAATGGGAATATTTGAGGTGGATGTGTAACTGGTTTTAAACAAACAAGAGTTTAAAAATTGTTGCTTGCCATGTCAACACATCACATGCTAATGCATCAATTAATGAGAGCTGTACAAACCAGCAGCTGTTCACTCTATGAACTATTTTCAGCTGTAAGAACCATGATAAATATGGAACAAAAAGACACATATCTTGCAGATATTTGAAGCAATTATACTCCCAAGGAAATGGGGAAGAAGTTTGTGTTGCTCTCCAAGACGTAATTTTATAACAATATTCTTTAGAAAATTGTATTATTCTTATTTCTTGAACAATGGCTGAAATTTCAGTTATAGTCATGCAGATCATTTTTTGAATCTTAAAACATTCAGCAAAATCCCAGTTTGGAGAATGTACTCTCTTAACTTCCAAAAGGTTCTTAGAAAAGAAGTAGTCTTCTAGTTAAATGAAACATTTTCTATTTCCTCCCTAATGCTGGACCTGTACTTTTTCAGAGCATTTTTATCCTTCTCTGCTTTCCAAAATTAAAATAAAATATATAATTCCTGTATATATTGCTTTCCTAAAAGACAGTCACCATAAACCAGAGGAATATTAGTTACTCTTTTGTAGGAACATGCTAACGAATGTATAGGCCACATGAGTCAATGGCTAATTAATTAGCAACTGGTTTTCTTTCTTTTGTTGGATGCAGGATTCGCAGGCCAGTTTTGATGTAAATGGAAATGATTTTGACCCTATGCCTCGATATGATGCCAGCAACGAGAACAAGTAAGGCACTATGACACCCTTCACATTTTCAATCTGAGCCATCAGGTGGAAAGTACCCATTAGTCTATGAAACTCTGCAGAACTTGATTCCTCATAAAACAGAATGATCTGCATTAAAATCTTTGTGAAATACATATTTTTGTCTTTTCCATGCACACATATGACTCTTTGAAAGCATTTGAAACTATCTGAAAACACATAAAAATTAGTCTGAGAATTCTGGGCATGTGAAGTGAACCATTTTCAATCCCTTTGGGAGGCAGAATATATGGGATGACTTGCTTTTCTTAAATATCATTTCATTGAATCATTAGGGGGTTATTATGTGTTACAACTGTCCTAGTTTCTGACTCTCTTGAACTTTGTAGAATTTTTTTATTGAAGTAGGCAAGTTAGTGGAGGTTGTTGCTATTTTTTCCTCTCCAACGATGTCTTTTAAAGTGATGGCGATTTTTCATTTGGAGTATGATAGAAATACAGAAGTGGGAATTCTGGCAGGTTATATCTGTGTCACATGACTAGTTGGAGTTATCTCAATGAATGACATATTTCCTCTTCAGAATTCTTCTTTCTGATATTTCTCATTCCAACTCTGCTCTTTGGATGTGCTCTGGTTAAGGCTTGGGGAAAATCAGGGAGGACACCTCACCTCAGGAAGTGGGCTACCTTTCTGCTCAGTGGACTTTTGAGGGCAGTTATTTGTTGGTAACATTTTCTTAGCTAGGTACTTGGCAGAAAGAAACACCTTTCTGTGGAATTGCATCATTTGAAGGAAGGAGAAGCCTACTTGTTGTCAATATGTTAACTGCATTTTATTTTCTTGAGGTTTGGGTTGGTTTTTTGGTTTTTTTTTTAATTGTGGAAAGAATTTAATACTTTCTGCCCACAGAAAAGAAACTACAAAGGTTGAAACCTTGTCCTTTACCCAAGTAAAATGCTTTGGGGGTTTTGTTGTTTCTTTCCTACAAACAAATTTTGTCCAGAAGAATGCAGCAGGTGAAATCTGGGAGTCAGCTGCAAAACTTAACATTGATTTAACTGCAGGAACAAGCTGGAGCAACCTTGGATCACACTTTGATGGGAGAATCCTCTCCTAGTCAAAACCTTCTTCATAAAGGCAGGGAAGGCTGTTACATCATAATAGGACAGGTTGAAGAACAGGGCCTCGTTACTTGCCCTCTGCAAATACTCTTCAGCTGAGCTGCAGGTTTGCATGACAGCACATCCCTCTCTTCTGCTGTCCACCACACACCTATCCCTACACACCCTTCAGGGACACATCCTGGCTCATCTGTGTGAAGATGTTCCTCTTCTTGGGCTTGGGGCATAACAAGGGTATACTTGGAGACTTCCAAATTTCAGTGCACTTTCAAGGACTTCCATGTGAAGTCCTTCACCTGTGAAGTTGAATCTTTTTCTTTGGCTGAGTACTGAAGGCACTTTCTTACAAAGCATGTCCAGAAAAGGAAGTCTGCTTTCTGTTTTATTAGTAGTTAAAGTTTTATACAGGATATAAATTTTGACTGCTTCTTTTACCTCCTTGAGCCTAGGGGATTTTAGTTTTCATACCCTGTCTCTTCCTTAAATACTTTCACTGCCCAGCCTCCAGGATTCTGCAGTGAAATGTGGTGATAGGAGGGCAGAAGCCGTGCTGTACTGAGCTTTGTCAGTGTTATCAGGAGGTACAGCATCAGCGCAGAGTCAGCTTTTGGACACCAAGGATACATGAAGCATGTTTTCAGTGTAAGATTACTTGGCAGCCTAACCTCTGCTTAGAGCTTAGAAGCTCAGTATTTCCGATTAGCAGACACACAAAGTGTGATAATCGGCAGCTAACTACCTTCAGTTTTTGCAGCTCTTGCCATTTTTTCCTAGTTACCCCTAGACTAAACAAAAATTAACCCACTACGCGGGTAGTGAAAAGCACTACTAATAGCCTGTCCATATTTTTGGTATCTAAAATACCTTCAGAAATCAGGGCAGGAATTCAGATTGTCCAGCATACATGGCCATTTGGCACTAGATACTCAAGTTGTGCCAGGATGTTGAGCCAAACACAGGCAGGGAGCATTCTGAAAGCCATGCATTACAAAGACTTCATAATGTGTAGATCAGTTTGGTTGATTCCTGCTTCCTGCGGTAGCAGCTGGACAGATAAAATTGCATTATAGTGATTTGTGTTATTCAGTGAAGGTGGGATGGACCAATGCACTGTCATTTTCAAGGAGATCTAGTTTATTCTGCCTCATTCTGTAATCCAACCTTAATGGATGGAATGATAAAGAGCAAAAGGAATTGCTATAAAAATAAACAGGTGTCCGGGCAGCTCTGTATGCAGCTGTGAAACATCGGAGTATTGGATCTGTGTGCTAGCTTTTCACTTTTAATTAGAGTGAAGACTTTCTGTTGCTGAGGCTTATTGGTGGGTGAAAGGGAGCAAGAAAAAATTAACTGTAGATTACTTTAGTGTGAGCACCAGAGTGGCACTTTCCAAAACTATATTTTGGAAGTTTTACATTAAATCTTCTACTACTGAAAGCTAACAGGAGGGTAGGAGAAACATTAGACTAATCTTTCAAGGCTTGTAGTCAAAATGGGTGGGATGATAGTTTCTTTAACTACTATGGTATGTAGGCATACTGCCAAAAGTTTCCTTTGGTTTCTACAAATTGCCGCAAATCGCAAAGTTTTAAATGGTACAGACTTATATTGGAGTTTCCTTTTGCTCAGAGGCAGTCAGCTGTGGATGAAGTAATTTGTGCTATGCAAGGCATCTTGTTTTGATTTACTACTTTATTATTTTTCGGTTTTCCACTGCTATTTGTTAACATCTATGTTTATAAAACTAGGCATTATCAGTCTCAGGTCCATAACAGAATGCAAATGGGATCACTGAAATGGTACTGTGCTTATTGTATAGCCTCAGGAATAAAACAGAAATGTTCATAGTATTTTTTGATTTTGACCAAACAAAAATTACTACTTCTGTTTCGTAAGAAATTTCTTAGGGATCATATTTCAAAGCTTAGGTTTTACTAGGGTGATGGGTACTTTTATAAAACAGAGGGACTTCTAAAAAAACTCCTTTAAATAATACCAGTTGACTCTAATGCTTTTCTTATTAAACTTACATAAGAAAAAGTAAAAGTGAGCTGTTATTTCTGCTTTGGAGATACTGAGTCACTCTTTGGATGCCTCTTGAACATTTTTCAATGATGCATCCCACTACATAAATAATTTATTTCAATAACCTCCTAAATTGCTTTTTAATGAGTGTAAGATTTTTGAGAGACACCAATTCTTGTCATTCAAAAGTTATTAGAAACAGAATCTTTTATGTCTAAACTTTGCATTCTGGAGAGAACTTTACAGCATTTCTCACAAACAAAAAATTAGTGAGTTGGTGAGTTTCAGTCCTGTTTGATCCAACACACTGGCATTGTTTTGCCATGGCATCCATTATGATTCATTATTACTTTCCTTTGCCAGTCACATTAATGTAGATGCCCAATAAAACACCAAAGTCTTAATTTTCTTCACAGAGTGACAAACTGCTAGTTTATACTCTCTGCTTATGGTGAAGGCCTGTAGTACATCCAGAACCATTTGATCATATCGGATAGAAGATACTTGACAGGCAGATCAGCTTCTGTTTCCTCCTGGATAGTCAATAGAAGAAAATTGAAAAGCTTTATTGCCTGCTGTGACACTGTTGAGGTGTCCTGAAGAACTGAGGACAGCAAACACAGGCAGCCTGAAGTCTCTCACTGGTGGCTTGAAAGATCATCTCAAAAGGTTTCCACAGCAGCAGTGTGACAGAAAGGAATGCTGACAACTGGGAGTATCTTTCTATGCAGTTTGAGTACTGGTATGCACCTGTTGCTATTGATTTTAAATTTGCTGTATTGTGTGCTGCAGACAAAACAGAAGGGAAGATAAACTATACAGAGAAGCACTGCTGCACTCTCTTGTGCTTTCAGTTGGAGTAAGGTATCAGCTCTTAGGTAAAGGCTTTTTTTCAGAGGGAATCTCAATGGTGTGTGCTCTTCTTCTGTGCCCTGACTTCAACATGACTCCAGCCTCTGGAGGCTTAAAAACCAAAGCATGAAGTGATGTTGTCAATTGGCAGAACGTGGTCTGTTTGATGCCAGAAAAGCATCTCTGATAGCACAGAAATACTCCTTAAGGGGGAGGTAGTTTAGGCTAGAGAATTCACTTAATATCTATATGTGTTTCAGATCAGCAGAATTAAGTGCCTACAGTGAGTGTGGTGTTGTTGATTGCAGGTACCAATGACTAAATGTCAGGTATCTAGTGTATCTCAGTGTCACTGCAAATTTCATGGACTTCAGTTAGGATTCTTAGGAAACTGCAGATTTTGGATTGTTTTCTCTAACTGGTGACATGTTCATTTGTGAAAACCAGGATCTGAACCAAGCAGTCAGAGGTCATTGGTATAGAAGCTGCAGTCAGTGACTGCAATCCTGATTTATTGTGTTTTGGTTGTTTTCTGATTCTAAACTCATTGCTGTTACGGCCACATCCTACTGTGCTGCAATTTTAGCAGATGTTCCTAGTGAAGTAACTTCAGTTTGTTTTAGCTTACAGACTGAGATGCCACTTTTTATAAGGAGCATTGTTAGTGCTAATATATCAGCTAATATCAGCTAATCTCCAAGTTACAATCTAATGACCTGTCATGGTTTAGAAATGGTATTCCCAGTTTACTGTTCCCACTCAATACTGAAGACCTTGTGTCACTCCTTTCACTTCTTCCCACTCCCTTACAGAGGGGCTGGAGAGGAGGATTGGCAACACAGAAGGTGAAGATCATTGGCTGAGATAAGAACAGTTTACTGGGAACAGCAGTGAAACAAGAAGACCAACAGTAACAGCAGAGTGTGCAAGACAGGTGAACAATCCACACGCGATTGCTCACCGCAGAACGCAGCACCCGACCTCACAGTCCTACAAACCAGCAGTCCCATAAACAACACCCCTCTGAACAACACTCCTCTCCCCTTCATGGCTCCACGTGGTATCAAATAACCCATGGCCTTATCCCTCCTGGCTAATGCAAAAGTTAACCCTCTCCTGGCCAGAACCAAGTCATGACCCAACAAAGTCCCATGGGGCAGGATGGAGTGTGGAGAATATCTTACTGCATGACATACTAGATCTTGCCAGTAGTTGTTGCTTGCCAGTAGTTAAAGGTTCCAGTGTAAAATTGTAAAAATAAGGAAGATAAACTTTGTGGCTTGCAGAATTGTACTGTGATTAAGTATAATAATCTTACGAATTCATTTGGAGCAATTTTTTCTCCACTTTCTGTTTTAACTGTTACTTAGAGTCTTTGGGTGCCATTATACAACATGCTTATCACATTGCTGTACCTCAGGGGCAGTCAGGGGCAATCATCATACATGCTTCATTTCTTCTCTCTCAGGGTAGAACTGAAAACATGTGGGTAGAATCTTCTGGCGGAAAGCTTTCTTTTCTTGAAATAAAGCTTTTTCTCACTATATGCTGCATTTGATAATGTTTTTCTTTTAATGCAAAACAGATGTTTAACCTATGGGAAGAGATGAGGTGTACATTAAAACAGAACAGACAACAAACTAACAGATGTTTTGAAGTTCTCATACTTCACTGTTTCAGACTAAAATGTCTGTTCATTTGAAGTTTTCTGAAAGTAAGTGGGATCTTAGAATTGCTGGAAGCTGAGGACAATTAGCCAGGCTAGAGGAGAGGCAGTCTGTGTTAAGTCAATTCACCTACCCATGGTAGGTGCCCCTCAGCACTGGTATTTATGATCAGTCCTTGATGACAGCATTTCATATTGACAAGACATTAAGAAATTCATTGGACTACAAGCCTTGGTTAAGTAGCCTTTTGATCCAGGTTCCAGCCTCAATAGTGGAAAATCTCATCATGAAAGTTTTGTCAGACTGCCAAAAATTGTCTTATTGTTAAACTCTTCTAATCTGCTCATTATGTTATCACACTGAGTTACATAGTTCTGTCTGACAACTGTAAGTGCTATAATTTATAATTTTTGAGAGCCATAGGGAAGACAATTCTTTGAGTAGTCATTGAAAGTGAGAGAAGTGAAACAGAAGAATAAACAAAACACAAATTCAGCCAAAATTCCAGATGAAAGAGGAAAAAATAGTCTTTTTTCTATATCCTGGTGTCAGTCACTGAGCAGTATTGTTTACTGCTTAACTGATGTTTGAGGAATAGTGCTCTTCCTTTTCATGATGTATAAGACTCTCATGGTCTCAAAACATTTAACCACAAGACTTAAGGATAGCCTTCTTTCTGTTTCTAATTACTGAAGTACCAGACAATGAGCTCACAAATAAAATTAAGTTCTGAAGCATTATGCAACTGCTTCTAGTGCTTTTATGTAAATTACTGATCACAATGAGTCAGATATTCCCTTACAATTGAAAGTCAACAATAGGAGGGATACAATCTTTTCTGAATTCTTTTCTGTCAACAGTTAGATGTGAAAGGCTTTTTTCAGATGTTCTTTTTCCCAGAGTAGGTATTTTTTCTAAGTATGTGTCTGTATTTTGAGGTTTTGAACTCAGCAGGGGAGAATTTGCAGCTACAGTAGGCTAGTTTTGATGTGGTAAAATGGTAAACCAGATGCAAGTTGCAGGCATGTATACATATACAGTTGAATAGAATTTGAGAGCACAAATACATTTTTTCTGTGCTTTCTGCTTTTCAGACATTACAGGTATCGGAGAAAGTTAGAGTGGATCCATGTTGCATATGTGGTAATTGATTTTGCCAGATGATTTCACAGTTAGTCAGCACAGTCAAAGGTAGTGCAGAACGTGGTTCATTGAGACTCTTCAGCCAGCACAAGTATAGCGTTGATTACCCTTCTAATGTTTGTGGCATCAAGGCAGACCTCTAATTATAGGTTTGATAAAGCAATTGTGAATCCAGTGTCAAAAGCTTTTAAATTGAAGCATTTTTATAAGTATCATACTATTAATGTTGAACTTTGCAAAGTTATGATAGAAACTAATGTCTTAATGGCATTACTTGGGGTTTTTTATAAGAAATTTTCAGATGTTGCTTTTTTTTACAAACTAAAAGATGTGCATTTATAAGGTTATTGCTGTTGGCAGGTTTATTTTTATAGCCTTGATTTACATTTCTGTGATTCTGTAATTTTTCTTAAAGATACAGACAGATTATTACCTTAGAAACTTTAACAAAGTCAGATTTCTGTCTTGAAGACAAATTATCTTTTTTTTTCGTTTTCCTGAAGGAAAATGATCAAGATAGAGAAATTCAGGTATAGAAGTAAAGGAATGGATATCACAGATGTAGATTTCACTGTTTAAAAATTACTTGTACTCCTATACAGACCCAAAGCGATCATCAAATCTCGTGTTAGAAAACTGAGGAGGAGACTATGGCTTGTTTACTTAGCCAAAATGTGTGATAGTGAGGCTGTTGGCTAGGTTTGTCAAGGAGTGGCAAAGACACTGTAGTGAGAAGGTATGTTTTTACTTCTCATCTCAGCACAAACTTATGTCCCTGCACTTCTCTTCTTAAGACTCCATGAACATAAGATGAACAGCTGCTAACTTGTTCTGCACTGAAGTGTGTGAGAATTAGACTTCTTATGCTGAAACTCTTTTTCCAAGTAAAAGGAAACTTTGCTCCTGCTGAGTCAATGGCTTAAGTTTCATTAAAAAGCAATTATCAACTCAGATAAAAGTAGGATTTGAACTTATTTCAACATTTTCTTCATTCATCTTTGAAATGCATCTTTAAGGAGAAATGGAAGGTCTGTTTAATGCAGAACAGAATCAAATGAAATTTAGGATTAGGCACAGTACATATCTTGCACAGTGCAGTTGAAATTGCACTCAGAATTCAAGATGGGTAGGAAGTGTGTCTCTGAGCTGTAATATGGTGCAGAGCCATAGTTACATGATCTTAATTTCTTTAAAATGTTGTCACAGAAGTCATCCACTATGAAAAATGGAATATGCAGACTAGATGGAGATCCATCCATGACCTGTGTGCACATCACTGTATTGCTTCTCATTTTTGTGTTGGGACTTTAGGATCCTTGCGTCAGTATCTTCCTTGCATGAAAGAAAATTTTCCCTAAGAGGGTTCCCCTAAGCCATTCTTGGAATCTCCAAAGGCTTCCAGGACTTCTTTTCCTGCCATGGAGATCTAAGCATGAAATTCCAGATTTGCATTCTTGTATTTATGGGATGTTTTTTATTTCTGCTTAGGTGTGATTTCAGTGGAACTGATGCAAAATATTTTTGAGAAGTATTCATTTTCTGTTTCATTGGGTCTTTCATTACACAGAAGTGTGGAAATGTTAAGTAAAAGAAGGTTGCTCAAGCACCTGAGATATCTTCAGATGATACAGATTGGTGTCAGTGTGGATGAAAAACATGAATCAGAATATACAGAGGCTGATAATATACTGTCATACAAATCCTGTGAAACAAAAATATAGAATGGAAGATATCTAAGTATAGAATCTATCTGTAACAGAGCAGGCTCATGGCCATGAATTTAAGGTGATCAGTTCTTTATAACAAAGGGATCCAGGAAGCCTGGACATACTTTAAGACGGAAATCTTAAACACAGAGGAGCAGACCTTCCCTATTAGCCAAAAGGTGAGCCATCGGGGAAGAAAATTGGCCTGGTGTAACAGGGAGCTTTTGCAGGAACTCAGATAAAAAATGTAGTTTTATGGCCCTTGGAAGAAGGGGCAGGCAACTCAGGAAGAATATAGTGATGTTAGGTCATGTTGAAAGAAAATTAGAAAGGTTAAATCTCAACTAGAGCCCAGTCTGGCTACTACTGTAAAAAATAATAGAAAATGTTTTTATAAATACATTAAGAACAGAAAGAAGGCCAAGGAAAATCTCCATTCTTTATTGGACCTGGCTATGAAGATCACCAACAATAAGGAGTAGGTTGAGATAACGTAATGGCTTCTTTGCCTCTGTCTTTAACAGTAAAGACAACCAACCCCCTGAACTGGTGGGCAGGGACAAAAAGCAGAATAGATCCCCTGCAATCTGGAACAAAGTAGTGAGTGACTGGCTGTGCCACTTGGAAACTCACAAGTCTATGACACAGAATGGGATTCATCCAAATGTACTGAGGGAGCTGTCGAAAGAGCTCGCTAAGCTGCTCTCCATTTTCTGTCATCAGTCCTGGCTCACCAGGGAAATCACAGATGAATGGAAGTTGGCCACTGTGCCACCCATCCCCGAGAAGGGCTGTAAGGAAGTTCCAAGGAGCTACAGGCCTTCAGCCCGACCTTGGTGCCCAGAACAGTTATAAACACATCATCTTGAGTGTGATCACACGGCACATACAGGACAACCAAGGGATCAGACCTAGGCAGCAGGGGTTTAGGAAAGGTAAGTCATGCTTGACTAACCTGGTCTCCTTTTATGACCGACTGACCTGCCTAATGGATGATAGAAAGACTGTGGATGTTGTCTGCCTGGACTGCAGAAAAACCTTTAATGCTGTGTCCCATGTAATTCTCCTGTAAAAGCTGACAGCTCACAGCTTGGACAAGTGCACTCTTCCCTGGGTTGAAAACCTGACCGGGTGTCCAGGCCCAGATAGTGGTGGTGAATGATGCTGCATCCAGTTGGCATCTGGTCACTAGTGGTATTCCCAGGGCTCAGTGTTAGGCCCAGTCCTGTTTAATACCTTTATTGATGATTTGGGTGAGGTAATTGAGTGTAAAGTGCATAAATTTTTGGACAATGGCAGGTTGGGTGCATGTTGATCTGCCAAAGGGTGGTAGGCAGGCTCTGCAGAGGGATGCAAGATGGAGTGATAATCTGAGGCCAACCGTGAAGTTCAACCAGGCCAAGTCCTGCACTTCAGTTACAACAACCCCATGCAGTACCAGCTGGGACAGAGTGGCTGGAAAGTGGCCCAGGGAAAAGGACCTGGGAGTGCTGGTTGACAGCTGGCTGAACTTGAGCCATCCGTGTGGCCAGGTGGCCAAGAAGGCCAGTGGCATCCTGGCCTGTGTCAAGACTAGCAGCCAGCAGGAGCAGAGAAGTGATTGTCCCCCTGTACTTGGCCCTGGTGAGGCCGCACCTGGAGTTCTATTTCCAGTCTGGGCCACTCACTTCAAGAAAGACATTGAGGTGCTGGAATGTGTCCAGGAAAGGACCACAGAGCTGATGAAGGGTCTAGAGGGTAAGTCCTGTGAGGAGCTGCTGAGGGTGGGGGTATTTAGCCTGGAGAAAAGGAGGCTCAGGGAAGACCTCATTGCTCTCTGCTATTGCCTGGAAGGAGGTCATAGTAAGGTGGGGGTCAGCTTCTTCTTCAAGGCAACCAGCAACAGGATGAGAGGAGATGGTCCCAATTGCACCAGGGGAGGTGGACATCAGAAAGAATTTCTTCACTGAAGGGCTTGTTAAACATTGGAACAGACTGCCTAGAGGGGTGGTGGAGCCAGTTTTCCCAGAGGCATTCAAGAAACAGCTGGACATGGCACTTAGTGCCATGATCTAGTTTACATGGTGGTGATCAGTCAAAGGTTGACCTCACTTGTCCTGAAAGTCTTTTCCAACTTAAATTGTTCTGTGTTTCTGTGAAAGAACACAGATACTAGTTTAAGTCATGGTTCTATGTTGTATATTTGTGACCAAAACAGTGTTGATAATGCATATTTTAGCTACTGCTCAGCTGTGCTTGCACAGCACCAAGGCCTTCTCAGGTTCTTACACTGCCCGCTCATTCAATGAGGCTGATCAGGGACAAGAGGCTCAAAAGTGACACAACTGGGACAATGTATTCCAGCTGATCAGAGATAACCCATGACATGTAACAGTGTGCTCCATACTAAAGCTGGGGGGGTTACTGCCAAAGTAAGTGTTGATTGGAGAGTGGCTGGGCATTAAGTCTGCTTGTGGGACCTGTTGAGTAATTGCCTATGGCTCACTTGATTGTGTTTTATTTCTTTTCTTTTCCTTTATTTATTGAAATGTTTGTATCTCAAATGACAAGTTTTCTCTCGTTTGCTCTTTCAATTCTTCCACTAATCCCAATGGGAAAGAGGGAGCAAGTGACTGGGTGGGAGCTAGCTGTCTGCCAGGGTCAATATCTCAGCCTTTTGAAAATGTACTAGTTCTCCAGAGTTTAGTAACCAATAGCTTTGGAAAGCTTCTTTATGGCAACAGATATCTGAAGCATTACTCCTGCAAGCTCAGTTTCACTGTTAAGTTGACCATGGGATCTTTGGTGGTATAAGCTACATTTTGCATATATAGTAGACACATTCTGATATAAGGGTCCTAGCAGTCCAGGGAAGTATTCAAACATGGAGCTGTTGCAGTTATTGATCCCACAGTTGCTGTGCTGGTCCATTTGTCTTTGTAAAGCATCACATAACTGGCAGGGCAATGGAAGCGGGAAAAAAAAATGAAGAAAAGTAGAAAACCAGCTTTACTCCTTTGGTTCCTTAAACTCATAAAATTTCAGGTATTTCATATAACAACAGCAGATACATTTGTTAGAGGAATTTGTGATATCTACAGATATATAGGACACTTCAAACACATAGGAAACTATCTATCTCCAAAGCAGGTCAAAGACGCCTGGAAACCTTAGAAATCAACTTGGCAGCTATAAGAACAAATAGATGAAAATCTTGAACCAAATAAATTACATTGCTTGGTTTCTTCATGCTCAATTAGGTTGCAGTTTCAAGTCTTAATTCACAAAGCAAACCTCTATCATAGGCAAGCAGTAATGTGGAAGAAAACATCCTTGCTTCTCATCAAAATATTCCTGCTTCTCACTGGCTTAAATGTAGTTAGCTAGCTTGTGCAGGGTTACTAAGAAACTGCAGTCCAGAGTTTTACTCCTGGCTTTGTTTGTATACAGATGTTATATGGCGATTTGCTTTCAGAACAAAGAAAAATGTGTAGAACTTAAATATTTGTTCTGAAAGTTATTATTAAGATGTGGCTATTCTAGTAGACATGTTTCCTTTAGTCTCAGATTTTCAATTCAAGCTCTCGGTACCTCTTCAGTAGAGTGAGAACAGAAGTGTCTTAATTCCAAAAAGTATTACTTTTTTAAGACTTTAGATGTTACAGTAAAAGTGATGAAATGCATGCAAGTGCAAAATCAAATTTGCCTGGTTTAGTTAATCACTTCTTCCAAAAACAGATGACAAACTGCTTCACCTGTATCCATCTCAATCAAAGCTCTTCTTACTGTGCAGACAACATAGTACAGCCAGTATATAGTAACCTTTCCCAAGTATAAGAGTGTTCACTGTAGGTGTTACATTTAGAATTTTCAGCAGCACCTTTCTAACAAGCTTTATTCTTTGTGTCCAAGACTGTGTTTTCTAAGGATATCTTAGGTAAATATAGGTGGACTTTCCTCGGAATAGCAAATACATGGTGTAGCCAAAATAATAATTCTGTCATGTTCCAGTTCATACTCTAAAGCTTTCAAAGACTATTGAAAATTGTAATAGATCATTGACTTTTGATGGCTGTATATTCAGAAACACTGATAACAGTTCATTAGCAAAAGAAGAAATACACCAGAAGATTAAATTAATAGGAACTATTCATAAAGCATACTAAGAGTTTCTGATTTGTGTAAAGTAACATTGGGAGTGACACTAACTTGGTTTGCAATCTGAGGCCTTGTTCCCAAATTAGGATTAGTTTTAGACTCAAAAGACATTAACAAGACCTGAAACTATGCTCATTATCCATATTTTTAAGCGAAGAATTACTGTGAGACATAATTTTCCAAATCTCATTCTGAATATACTTTTGTCAGGTAGAAATATTTCATTTTTGAGATGCACAAGGGTAAATTAAAGTGAAGTAAAATATTGTTAAAATAGTATAAGAAGCTGTCTGCAAAGATTTCTCCTCATTTAAATACACTTACTTTTATGTCTTTCCACTTACATGAGAGTTTGTGTCAAGCCTTACAAGAAAACTATAGAGGCGCAGTCATATACCCACCTTTATTCCTGCTTCTCCCCAAAGAAACAAGGTATTTTTATTTTGTGGAAATACTGTGGATTTCAGCCAGAGGTACCAAATGTCCTGAATGACCCAATGTAGGTTACTTTACTGCTGTCATCTTCTGCCAGTATTAATATGTGAGAAGGGCCAGTATCCAAAACAAGGAGGAGATGTACTGGGAAAGTGGTTTATTCTGTTTGTTATTTTTAGCAGTTGCCTTGGGAAGTTTCAAGGATACCTTTATTGGGCAAGAGTACAGTGTTACCCTGCTGTTATTCAAAGTTAAGCAAGTAATGTTATTAGGATACTGCAAAATCTTCGGTTCTAGGATTGTGTTCTAGTCTGTTGCAGACTGAAATAGAGATTTTAATTTTTGTGTTGAACCAGTAATCCCAAGTGTAAAGAATTAGCTAAATTATTTTTAAAAAGTACTTCCATTTTTTTCTTGTATAAAAACACATTCCTGATTTCATCCTTTTTGCTTCATTAAGATGCATAATGTAGTTGTTCCCCTTACCATTTTGCTAGCCAAGATTTGAACTTGGGCTTTTTTTGGTCCTTTTTTCTGTATGTCATGAACAAAGTGATAAAGCTATCTAATCTCAGAGATTAAGAATGAGAAAAGTATAGACAGGTATTTGGTTCTTACCAAGTGTTTGTGCTACAGAATCACAGGATTAACTAGGTTGGAAAAGACCATGGAGATCATCAAGTCCAGTCTATGATCCATCACTGCCTTGTCAACCACACCATGGCACTGAGTGCCATGTCCAGTTTTAAACACCTCCAGGGGTGGTGACTCCACCACCTCCCTGGGCAGCCCATTCCAATGCCCCATCACTCCTTCTGTGAAGAAATTCTTCCTAATGTCCAGTCTAAACCCTTCCTGGTGCATCTTAAGACTGCGTCATCTTGTCCTGTTGCTGTTGCCTGGGGTAAGAGACCAACCCCTGTCTGCTACACCCTCCCTTCAGGGAGTTGTAGGGAATGATAAGGTCTCCCCTGAGCCTCCTTTTCTCCTCTATTCTTTAGGCTGTACAAAAAGAGCCTGCCAGAATTGCTTGTAACCTCCTTGTTCTAGGATTTTCCACCCTTTGTACAGCCTCTCAACCAGCCTGCATTTGGTTATAAAAAGAACTTCTTGCTTATGTGGCAGGAGAGTCTTGAGGTCTAGGCAGCCTCTTATGCTTCAGTTTCAAAAGAGACATAGTGCTTTTCATTAGGTGTGTCTAGGTAGTCCTATACTCTTCCAAGGTAATACTAGCCTTGATGTTACTGTTGAACAGGTTTAATTCCAGAGCATGGGAATTGATCTGTACAAATTTCACTTGCAATTTGCTTTAGTGACATAAGAGCAAGAATTGGATTGCCTACCTTAAGAAGGTTACTCTACAGTTAGTATGAAAGACAGTATGAGAAAAAAAGCTCAGCTGAAAGTTTTGCTGTTTCCTGGTGATTGAATTGTTGTATTTCTTCTCACCAATGTTTTTTTCCCTTCCAGAAAAGAGGCTGAATAAAAATTTTCTCTTGGATTAAAGCATATTAAGACATCAGTAAATATTTTTATTTTTAATACATTAGACTATATACTTGGCTAAATATACTATTTGCTGATTTTGTTTGATATTTTTTAATCTACATCTTATTTCATTGGCTCCATCAGACCATTTATTCATTGTTTTGAAAATAAAGAAAAAAGGCACATTTGTTTAATATTTTCAGTAAATTTGCCCACTCACAGAAACAACTCTGTAAAATGCTAATGAAATTGTAGAGGCATATTCCTTTCCTAGGCTTTTATCAGAACTTCACACTTGTGACAAATGAACTGCTAATAGCTAACAAATGCTAAGAGAGTTGCAAGTCAGCATTGCTGTTACCCATGCTGTTAAGTTTAAAATTTGCGTGTCTGACGTGTGAAGTGTTCCATGTGTTTGTTTTAATGCTGTCATCTTTGATTTTGTGAGAAATAGATGAGATATTTTCGAGTTGTTCTAAAAGCAACTTCCCATAATCATGCAAAAAGTCATTAGCCCTGGGGACATTGACTGGAGATCTTCCAGTCCTGTGCTGTAACCACATTACAACACCGTGATGCTGAGAAACAGTATCTGGCCTGTGATGACACCCAGGTCTTTGGCATTTTTCTTGATATCTCACACTGAAGATTTGTGTAACTTGTTTTTCATATTTACTCTGTCATCTTTCTCCACTGTTAATATCCAAATATCTCTCCTTTGGGAAGTAGTTTTATTATTGCTATTTTTCAGCTGTAGCAGATTATGTTTTAAAGGCAAAAGATTGATATTTTGCTTGCCTATGCTTTTAAAATGTGACAATTCCTTTTTACGTCCTTATTCAGATGTTCCTAGAACAGCATACCAACCTAGTGTCAATTTGGAAAGTGTTTTCCACCTTCCAGATTATTAGAGAACATTTGTATATGAACAGCTCTAAAATAATATTTTTTCAGCACTATATAAGACATTAGTCTGGGATGCAATAAAGTGCATTTCTGATGATTGCTGTTGAAATATGTTTTTTCTCCAGCTGTTATTACACTGTAACCCTTCAGATACCACATTTCCTGTTGAGGATTATATTGCACTTTAAAAGACATCTTTGAAAACATTTGAAAGTTTAACTAAAGAGTTTTGCAAAAAATAAATTCCAACTCAGTTATTTTCCTACAAATATCAATAGCTACCCAAATTTTCATTCTTTCTCTTTCCATAGGATTGAAATTTTTTATAACATTTAACGTTCCTTTATTCCTATAATTTTCAATCTCCAACAACCACATAGTTTAGTTCATATTACAGGTTACATTCCTGGGGTTCTGCTCTAATTTATAATGATGACTAAGTTGGATTTTTATTTCTTAGTACTAATGCATTGTCTTTATGCATAGGAAGTTTCCACCTCTGAGAAAAAGGGCATCCCAAGAGGTGTGAGCAGAACTGGTGTTGCACACATTACTTGGCCCTGGGGCAATCAGCATGTTTGATGATACAGTGGAACAGGGCCTGTTGGATGTAGCTACCAAAGTAGCAGGCATCCATAAACTCCATTTGGACCCAAGGAGACATTCGAGGTGTTTGTTCCATTCTTCTCCAGGCAGCCTCCCTCCACCAGGTGTGCCTTCTATCCATTCACTTTCTCTACTGGAAGATCTTCCTCCCATCACTTCTTCCCAAACTTGGTACCCATGGGAGATTTCTTGGCAATTCAGTCTCCATCTGGAAAGCTGCAGTTTAGCCACATGCCTTTCACCAGGCAGGGAATAATTTATTAATAAATTATGTGCACTAAGCTGATGTCTGCAGGTATTTCTACATTTCTAGAGTATAGTTGTATGTACTTTGATGTTTGAGTGAACAACTCAAAATTTGCATGTGACACCTAACAAAATCATAATGAAAAGAAGGGATGTTTGGATATAATGTCTTGTAAAACTTTTTAAGACTGGTCTTTTCATTTAAATATTAAGACATTTTTAAAAGACATTACTTCAAATGCAGAGCTAGAAGACTATTTGGAAATACTTGAAAATAAAGAAGGATCTTTTCGAAACTTGTTTACATCTGTGATTTTTGAATTATTTACTTCAGGCTTTTCAAAATAATTTTGTAAATGGATAAGACATTTATTTGCCGATTAAAGTCAAACAGGCTTTTTTCAAATGAAGAAGAATTAGGCTTTGAAATTAGTCTTCATATGAAAAACAAATATCAAATTTAGTCTTGAAAAATTCTCTGGTCAAGTTTGGCCACCAAATAATGAACTGTGACAGATCAATAGGAAATTAGTTGAGATAATACAATTGTGAAATCTTGAGACAGCTTTAGAATTAATCAGTTTTCAACTTGTCAGTTTGATTTTGTGAACAAAGATTACACTTTTCCCAGAGGTTATGTATATCTCACTTGTCAAATAAACTGAATTATAGTCTTTGGCATTTTAGCAGTTTAGCGTTGATCATTTATATTGCTTATTTTTTTTTGTTTCTTCTCTTTTTTCCCTAGTCCTATTTGTTGCTGTTCTTGTTTTACATTAATGCATTCCAAACAAGTCATCTTAGTGTCCCCCATCTAAGTGTCTTAAAAGGGTAAGGGGGAGAAATTACTCTAATAATGATAAAATAAGGAATGACTCTACCCAAAACAAGTTGTAGCAAGGGAAAGCAGCAGTGATTCTTGTCTGTAATATGAGCATCAACTTTAATTAAAAGGCACCTGTGTTCTCCAGATGTGTGTGCAAGCAAGTCTGTCAACCACCACCAGAAGAGTGTCTGTGTACGCAACTGATCTCAGCTAGCCTCCTCTGAATTACTTGCTGTGTAGTTTTCTATTTCTTCCTTTGACTTAAACTTCTTTCTTTTTGGCTACCCAAGCCTTATATTACCTTTCTGTACCTCCCCTTCATAACACCTCTCTAAAGTTCCCTGCATGCTCCCTCTTGCTTGTGTCTCATTTCTGCAATGGAGCTGCTTAACTGCACAAGGATGAGGGCAGAACTTATTAGTAGAAAATACCCTGCAAAATCCATGTTAAAGGCAAAACCCACAAAACATAGGGGCAGCTTTCCTACCATGGGGACAATATGGATGGCCACCGTCACCTTGTAGAGTGCATAGATCAGGGCTAGGCAAAGCATCCCACTCTGGCTTTGCTCAGTGGGAAAGGGGGTGAGCAGCCACTGGATAATTCATGTTTTCCTTCTGCAGCTTCTTGAAATTGAACACTTGCAGCTCAGCTCTGCTTCCAGGCACAGAGCATACCTCTGATGTGAAAGGTGCTTCTGACATTTTTACTGCTCCCAGAAAGGCAAGCAGGCTTGCAGGGTTGGCCCAAGGCAGGACCAAGATGTGCCTAAGCTTTGAGCATACTTGGCATACAGTCTTAGCCTCATCTCTAAACAGCAGTGCGGGCATTGGTGCAACCTCATCTTCCTCATGGCGTATTGTGCATGCTGGAGGTTGGATGGACATACACATACTAGCAATAGGAGTAGTTGTTAGAGAATTCTGGACAAACATTTTGTTTAAATGTAAGATTTTGTTCAAAATTGAGAACTGATATCTAGGGCTCCTTTCTGTTGCTGTGAATTATGTATGTCTTTATTACAAACTGGGAGTGTTTCCAGCAGGCACAAAGAGTTTAAAGTGACTGTGGTTATGTTAAAACATGTTCAGAGGAATATTGTAACATGGATATAAATTACTGTGAGGGGTTAAACAGTGCAAGACACTGTGGATAGTTGTTCATTTAGCACCTGAGGATAAGCAAAATCAAAGCCTTTAATCCCAATGGTTTGTGCTTACTTGGAAAAATGTTTGTCTGACTGCAGGCATGGAACACGTTGTGCTGGAGAAGTGGCAGCCACGGCAAACAACTCACACTGCACAGTAGGAATCGCCTTTAATGCCAAGATTGGAGGTATGTGAAACAATCTTCCACAGAAAAAAAAATGTAACCAAAGAGCCATTTGTACTAAATGGGGCATTCAGACCTTTCTCAACAAGAGAAAGAGATTTGTATGAACAAGCCTCACTGTGTTAGCTAGTAAAACTCAGTTGTAGAGTGGTCATTCAATATCAATACTGAAGGAGTTTGTCTGTGGTGGCCCTTCTGCAGTGCTCTCTGGAACACTGCCTCCCAGTACACATCAAAAAATAGAAAGTCAAACTTTTGATGAAAACATGACCCTGGAATTAGGACACTGGGGTTTTCGCGCAGATTCAGAGCTCTTAAGTGATGAACTTCTACAAACCATAAGTAAACATACACATCAATAATATTGCTTTGTGTATTGATCCCAAATGAAAAACTACCAAAACATAATGCATTTTTTTGTTGTTTGTCTGTGTTTGGTGAGAATCTTCTTTTGATCCCTATGGGTGATAAGATTATTGCCTGAAAATCAATGTTTGATCACATATATTTGTTCATTCAGCCAAGAGGTTTCAAGTGTTTTCTGTGAATTCTTAGTCATTGGCTGTTCAATTAATGTCTTTAGCGTAGTTTTGTGGCAATGATTATCAAGATGTCATCTGTGTGTCTCCTGGGATGTAGCTTGCCTGTGACACATTGTAATACTTCTAGTAAAGTTTATTCTGAACTTTCTATGAAGTCGTGGGATTGGAATATCGGCTTTCAGCTGAAAGACTCTAGCTCAAACTCATTAATTGTTGCCTTTCGAAATAGAGCCTAAAATAGAGCCCATCTGTGAAAACAGAAACATGTTTACCTATTTGTACACCAGAGGACAGTTCAAAAATATGAGCAGGCAGAATTGAGACCATGTTTCCATTATTAAAAATACTGCATCTATTCTCTGCTGGATCAGTACAAGTTTGATCCAAATCAAATGTGAGCACAGATGCATTTCAAATTACCCAAAGTACATGACATCATCCTCACATCAGCTTTCCTGCTGGGTAAACAAAATTAGGGTAAATAATACCAGATCCAGGATAAGGTTACAGTGATGCAGAAAAAAAATTCCCTTCAGGTGAAGAGCCTTCCTGCACAAAGCTACCTTGTCAGAGTGGTTTAGAAAATCAGAACTGGTCAGGTGAGGGAGTTTGTGACAGATGAAGAGGTTGTCCCATGTGAACATGGCATTTAACCATGAACCAGCAGTTGTGATATCAGATCTGTTGAGTTGTCAAACCAGAGTCAGAAGAGAGTTAGTGCACTGATGAAAATAAGAGATGCCTTCTGGAGAAGGCATTTTTTGAGTGGAATAGTCACACAACCACAAAGCAACAGCTTTGATGTGGCTTTGAAAAGTTCTCCAGAAGTAACAGTGGCTTCTTAATAGTTTATTAATTATTAGGCATTAGGAATGTGCAATAATAAAAAATACCTTCCAGGCATATTAACTGACTCACAGTCTTTTTTAAATACAGTGTAAAAACTGATTCAGATGGACACAGTATGCAGGTAGTAGAAACAGTAAAGACTAGATAGATGTGCCTTTTTATTATTTATTCTTAAAAGAAAGCTGGAAATTAGTAACAGTGTATAAACCTCACTTGAGGTGCCACCTTTTAAAAGGATCACCATTTGGAAATAAGACTTCAGGAAGCTCAACAGATAATCTGCAGAAAATCAGAGTTAAGAGGAAGTTAGAGGGAAGGCAGGTTAAGCTTCTTCTTCCACTAGGTGAATATGTTGAAGAGCTTTGCTGCTGCTGACCTCTATTTGGCATGCCTCGTTCCTTTCCTTCAGAACAGCCATAAGCTACACATGTGAATATACTGTGGTTGTGTTCCCTCTCTGCAGGCCAGATAGAGTGTAAAAATTTTGCATCATATCATGCTGAACTAGTGTTCAGCTCACTTGTTTCCCAGGGATTTAAACGCCCTCCTGGGGTATTCTTGGATAAGAAACTAGAGTTGAGGTAAAGCAATTACATTCTTCTTATATAGAGGAGCACCTGCTGACAATGATGTTGGATTTGCTCCACCAAGATAAGTATCTTTTACTTCAAACCAGAAAGCATTTTTGAACACATGAGGGATACTTATTATATCAAGCAAAAGGGAAAAAAAACCTGTCCCATCAACATGCCATAAAATACTGGCAGTTGAACAAATCCAGTTAATGATGTTTTTGATGCTAAGTTGTTATCAAAATATCCATTAATAATGCTCATTTTCTTCTAAATGTGTTTGTACTCCTTGTCTCATTTCCAAACATTTAAGAACATCTGAGGACCAAGTTTCTTACAAAGTCTGAGCCTTCTTTTCAAATGGTGTAAGTGGAGATGTAACTTGTAGAAAAGAAAATGTTAGTAAAATTGCAGTCTGGGTATTCAGGTTTTTTACAGGTTATGACAAGTTTCTTGTAGAAAATTATACAAATTTCTGTGTAGCTAAGGTACAGGTCCCTCTCACTAAAAGACAAACCAGTGCACCAAAGGAATGGATCTTTTTTTTTTTTTTTTTTTTTTTTTTTATTTTTAAACCTTCCAAAAATCACNTTTTTTTTTCAGATTTAAACTCTGCAATAATCACACAAAACAAATTACCATGTACAGAGCTTGTGATACTTTTTATAGAAAGGCTTGGTTAGCTTGCTGTTATTATTGCAAACTGATTGTGGAAGTTGTAAAACATCTGTGGGGATTTGGGTGCTTAGTTACTTGGCTGGGCTCAAGTCCTGATGGGAAAACAGTTACACTAAATTATGGCACAACAGATGTATATTGTCTTCAGTTGACGAGGATTAGTTCAGCTGTTTCTTTAAGTTTAAGTCAGATGTTGAATTAAAACAAGCATTTTGAAAGAAAACTTCCTTTCAGCTCAGTTTTGCATGTTTCCTATGATTCATTGAAAATTTGTTCTGAGTAAAAAGCCACTTATATTTTGTAATTACTGCAAATGTTAGAAAAAGTTTATAGGGCTCTGAAGTCTTGGAACAATCTGCAAACACCGTCTGCTAATTGCCTTTTGGATAGCTTTTGTTGTACTATCACCACATGCCAAATGCAGTTTGGAGGATGTGTGATCAGCAGACTTAACCACTGCAGGCATTGGGGTGGAGGATAGGAAGGCAGGAAGGAAGGAAAGAGCATTATTTTCACTGCAAATATCCAGTGAGATGTCTGTAGTTGAAAGTCATCTTGCGCAGAATTAGAGTTATTTTGGTTGACCAAGGTAATCGACTCCAACTTTTTACTGATCACCACCACCTTGTAAACTAGAGCAGAGCACTAAGTGCCATGTCCTGTTGTTTCTTGAACACCTCCAGGGATGGTGATTCTACCACCTCCCTGAGCAATCTGCTCCACTGCTTAAACAAGCCCTTCAGTGAAGAAATTCTTTCTGATGTCCACCTCCCCTGGTGCAATTGGGACTATCTCCTCTCATCCTGTTGCTGGTTGCCTTGAAGAAGAAACTGACCCCCACCTTACTATGACCTCCTTTCAGGCAATAGCAGAGAGCAATGAGGTCTTCCCTGAGCCTCCTTTTCTCCAGGCTAAATACCCCCACCCTCATCAGCTCCTCACGGGACTTACCCTCTAGACCCTTCATCAGCTCTGTGGTCCTTTCCTGGACACATTCCAGCACCTCAATGTCTTTCTTGAATGAGTGGCCCAGACTGGAAATAGAACTCCAGGTGCGGCCTCACCAGGGCCAAGTACAGGGGGACAACCACTTCCCTGCTCCTGCTGGCTGCTAGTCTTGACACAGGCCAGGATGCCACTGGCCTTCTTGGCCACCTGGCCACGCGGATGGCTCAAGTTCAGCCAGCTGTCAACCAGCACTCCCAGGTCCTTTTCCCTGGGCCACTTTCCAGCCACTCTGTCCCAGCCTCTAGTGGTGCATGGGGCTGTTTTGACCAAAGTGCAGAACTTGGCATTTGGCCTGGATAAACCTCACACAGTTGGCCTTGGCTAGCAGCTTTGAAGTATGTCAGTCCATTGTTGGCTACAGAGAACAGCACCTAACTCACAACCTTGTATGTGTTGCTTTAAAAGTAAAGCACTTCACCATTACAAAAAAAAATTTTATGAACTACTTTAGGTGCCAGTGGCAGCATTTGGAGTTACTGTTCATTGGTTGAATATAATATTTAGACTGGCTAACAAAGTCATAAAGGAAAGCTTTGTTTTCCTTCTTTCAAAACCAGTGTACCTTTATTGTCTTTATTTATATCTAGAGAGATACTTTAATATGCTTTAAAGGAACTGAGCACACAACTTTCACCCATCATTAATTTTCTGTGATTATGCAGAAAAAAATAAAATCTAGAATCCCAAAGTTGGTTTAATGACTGTTTTTTATAAAGCAAAGTTCATAGTGAGATCACAGTTTATAGAAGTTTATTATCTCACAAAACATAGGCAACTTTTGTGTGAACTGAGAAATACAATCACTTTTCATTTTTGAGTCAAATAGATTAAGGAATAAAAAGTATTTTTTCAACAAAGCACTCCCTATGCCTCTTGTCAATTGGAAGTTAAAGTCTTGGTAAACACAGAAGTTTCTTTAATCTCATAAGCAAAATGCTCATAAGCAAAATGCAATGTGTCTGTGATTAAAAATATGTAAATTTGGCTTATAAATAGGAGTAGCATTCTAAAGGGGAAAGAGCATCTGGCTTTTCCACATTGTGGAAGTGATCATCCCTCTATCACAATTTTATTAAATTTTTATTTAATGTTTAGCCTACCTTTGATCATGTCACACTAGCTGCATGTAGGTCTCTCTTCTTGTTTAGGTTAAAACTGGCACTGGTGGTTTACTCAGATTTAACCACAAAGTCTTACAGTTAGAAAAAAATCCAACTTCCGTATTTTCTCAGTTTTCAGATTTTAGCATACTATATTCAGTCTAGTAAACTTAAAACATCATGAAGTGCTGGCACGTTGACTTGTCCAAACCCACATGAATGGATTCTTTTAACATAAGAATTTCAGATCATACCTCACAAAAGCTTCTTCTGCAAGAGAAGGATGTTCACCATATTGTAATTTCAGGTTGAATAGCATTACATATTTGTTCATAACCTCCTGTAATTGCAGTGCTACAGTGTGTGGTAATCGTTCTGTACACAAGAGAGTTCTCCCCAGTTTCTTCCTTGCAGCTCCATACAATGAAGGAATGATGCCAAGGTTGTCTGTAGTGATCCTTTTATTACATCTGTTACCATGATTGAAGCTGTGAATGACTCAAGGAAGGTGATGCAGTTTCACTGCAGTGTAAAAGGAGAAAGAAAATCAATTGTTATCTTTAAGTCACATAAAAACATTTCCAGGTTCAAGTATTTTTTAAAATTTTATTTAGCCTAAAACTTTGTTGTTGAAGTTTGAAGGCTGTATAGTGGATAAATTACTGGTATATAATTTTTAAAACTTGAAGAAGGATGAAAATATTCATATCTTTTTATATTTTTTCCATCTAGAGACATTGGGAAAACAGATACCCAAAAAGATTTTTTTGGTGGTTTTTTTTTTTTTATAACAGTTGGAATTCTTGTAATTACTCAGTTCAGTGTCATACACATCCGTTTTCTCTTGTGGGGTGGGGGGGAAAGAAACATTTTGTCTGTACAGTTCATTGTATTTTTCATTCTGAAGGTGTACGGATGCTGGATGGAGATGTGACAGATATGGTAGAAGCAAAGTCTCTAAGCCTTAATCCCCAGCACATCCACATATACAGTGCCAGCTGGGGGCCTGATGACGACGGTAAGACTGTGGATGGACCTGCTTCTCTAGCACGTCAGGCCTTTGAGAACGGCATCAGAATGGTAGGTTGGCTTCAAAGTGCTTTCATGTGCACGAGTAGGGGTGCCTGTGCCCAGTACACGCAAGTGCTCAGCATGGGGAAAGGCAAAGGACTTGGGAGGAAAGAAGAAAACTTCTTTTGCATAAAACTATAAACATATTTTAGTGTTGTAGTGACCTGATTGTCAGTCTTACGTGAAGTATCAGCTCTGTTAATTTTCAAGTGGAATACATCATCCTTAGTGTCTTTGAAAACTGCTCTGAGGTAGTGATGTAATTAGAAATAAATTGACTGAGAAATGCTACTTTGCACATCAGTGCCAACTCATCAAATCTGAGTAGCAGAGAAATTTTAAAGCAAAACCTTTGACTGTGTTTCCTTCTCTCTTCATTTCTGTTTTGCTTTGTTTCGCATGATTTCTCAATGTAAGTGTGATGATTTTAATGGGGACTTGGGGGCAAAAAAAGGTCTATCCCATGGTTCTTTTACCATTTATGTCTGGTCTCAGAGAACTTACAATAATGTGATGAAGGGGACACTAATGGAACTGCAAGGATGCAGGGGATCTTGCTCAAGAAAGTTTTATGTTTAGACATATATGTGTGTTTGTTTAAATGCTGTATTTCGTGTGTGGAAGACAACTGTGAAACGCTCAGCCTGAATTTCTGTACCAGAACGACTCAGCCATTTCCTCACTTGAAATCTCAAGTTCTCAAACTGGGGATAAACATGTGGAATAACTTGCCAAGAGCGTAGATCTTGCCTACAAACATGATTGTTCCACTGTTATTATTATAGCAGTAATATGAGAAGATACCCTACAGAACCCAGATGAATTTCATTTTACCAGCACATTGTTCTGTATGTGAAATAAGCACCAGTCTTTAGTGAAAACTTAGCATTTAATTTTCTGAGGTAGGCTTTTTCTGATAACAATGCAGAAAAAGGTTGGTATATTTTTTTGAGAAATAATAGAAGTCATATTTGATACAAGTCAAATTATTATTTTTACAATTCAACTTTTATGTCATTTTATCAAACTTTGTTCTACCTGAACTCTCATGTAGAATTGATCTAAGTATTTCCATATATTTGTATATTTTATCTGTCTCTGACTATGAAAGTTTCATTTCTACTCACAAAATAGAAGTTCTTTTTAAAACTTACATAAAACATACTGACAAGAAATACAAGACATTTAAGGTTAACCTCTAATTTTCATCCTTTAAAATATAATATAGACTGAAAGATTGTAAATGCATGTTGGAATTACCACCTTCCCTGTTAGGCTGTTTCCAGACCAAGAATTACTTCAAGATGAACCTGTTCTCTTTGTAATAAATCATGTCTTTCCGTATTCAGAAAGGTACTTTCTCTATATTTCCTTACACTTTCATAACCTGTGTCATTTTGAAAGATGAGGCAAATGGAAGA
This sequence comes from Promerops cafer, assembly GCA_013398275.1. Classification (NCBI taxonomy): domain Eukaryota; kingdom Metazoa; phylum Chordata; class Aves; order Passeriformes; family Nectariniidae; genus Promerops; species Promerops cafer. The sequence continues at coordinate 55,823 of VZSE01011749.1, forward strand.
AGAAAAGATGAATTTTGTTTGACAAAATATCCCAGAAATGGGCTCATTGTTCAAGGTCATGATTACAAACTCAGCCAAACATAGATTTCCCTAAGGAGTCACAATAATTGTGCAATAATAATAGGCAGACAAAAATGCTTATTATGTTGTGTGCAGATCCTTAATCTCTTTTTTCAGAAATATTGAGCTGAACAACAACAGTATAACATCTAGGATCGAATCTGTGTAGTAAATTAAAGTAACATCATATCTTGGTTTAAGACAATTGATGGGGGCAGACACTCCAAAATTAGTTACCTTCCCTTTTAAGTTTTAACCACTCCCCATTCACCAATAAGGAGAGATGAATGCAAGAAGATATAAGTGAAAAAATAACCATTTAAAACAGTCATTAAAAAATGAAACGGGAACAGGCAAAAAATAACTGTGATAATCAGTAGCTATAATGTTGCTGAATTTCATGGATTCCTCATGGACGCCCCAGAAAGAAAGAAAAGCAAAAACAGCAGAGAAACCCTCCCTGAAGATGGTGCTCTCCATGGACGGCTGTGTGTGGAGAGATAAAGGGAAAGTGTCAGACAACTCTTACCCCCAGGATGGCTCCCTCTACAGATCACCTGGGGTGGAGAGAGAGAACAGAGAGAAAAACAGCGCAGCCAATGAACCTCCACAGTTAAAAATCTCCCTCTTCCCCCCAGATATCAACCAACAGGGAACAAGAACTAAACAGAAAGAAAACCTAGAGTTCCTGGAGGCTGGAACTGGCTCAACAGCTGGAACTCATGGAGGGACTTCACCTTCTCTTTAGCAAAAATAGCAGGTGGCGGGCTCGGACAACTTGGATTCCATGCCCTCCTGCTGTGACCAGGCACTGCTGGCAGGCTGGGGCAACCGTATGGAGTGGGGGCTGTTCTGTTTTTCTTGGCTTGGTGGTGCAGCTGCTGTCTGCCTTGTGCTACCTCAGCTCACCCAGCAAGAACAAAAGAGAAAGAGCACTTTTTCCTGAATGACCCCAACCTTATAAAAGGACCAGCGCACACCCCGAGCTCGCTGTTCCTTTTCTGGCCACCAGGTCTCAAAGAGACAGTAACAACTTTGAGCACAGATAGATATGGAATACAATAACATTTTGGGTTACCCAGGTACAGGAAAATTTGGCAAAACCTTCTTTCAGACCTACACAAAGTTTGAAGATTGATATTCTTAATTTATTATGCGTGTACCCACACGATTGTATATTAGAATTTTAAAATGGAACAGCAAAAGGAAATGCCAAGGATTTTTAAAAACATCTGAAAAGGAAATGATGTCTGGTTGGTTTTATTAGGAAATCAAAGGTAGTGCTGAATAATAACTTTGGTTAGAGCATAATCAAACTCAATTATTATTTTAAATTTATTATAATCATTGCATAAAAATGAAATGGATGCAAGAGCCATCCATTTTTGAGTTTCCTGAGAGACTGGGTTTCATGAAAAAAGCACCTGATTTATCTTGAGCGCATATTATTCCAGTTAAAAACTTATGCTGTGTGTTTCACAACTATTATTATTTTTAAATCTGCTGAGCTAATATGATTGCACCTTTCAAATTCTGCAGAAAATAATAAAGATGACTGCATAGTTTTTCTGTAGAATTACACAGAGACAATACATGCCTTGAATTGAAATAGACAAATCTGTTTAAAGAAAGGCTGCTGAGGAGTAAATGAATTCATTAAATGAACCTGTAAGTTAAATATGCCTAAAAATTCTGCCCAGGACCAGGGTAATAAAAGAGGAAACCAGTTTTTAAACCTGTCACAAGTACTATGATTTTATGTCATCTTTAAGGGTATTTCATTTAATTTTATTAAATATGCATACTTGAGTTCAAAGAGAAGCCTTGGATACTTTACTATCAAACAATTTCTGTGCAAATATAGAACTCCCTTATATCATGCTTTCGGTTGAGAAGGTCCTTTTCTTGAAAATAATGTAGACGTAAGTGTGGAAAATTCTAGACATTTATGTTTTAAATACTAATGCATTAGAACTTGTAGACCTAATAATAGCAAGAAAAAATCCATTGTAATCATGCAGAATTTACCTGAAAAAAGTCAAATGGTGGTATATCCAAAAGTAATGTATTCAAGGAAAGATTAGGTATGTAATGTCACATTTCACCCTGTGCTCAAGAACAAACAGGCTTAGCGTTGCATAACATGATTGTGGCCAAATCATGTAATAAGACTGTGCTGAGTCTGGGACGAAATAGAGAACACAAGAGCCTTCCTTGATTCATAAATACAAAATCGAAGTACATTTTTAAGATACCTGTTGGTGTCTCACAGTCAATAAGCACAATGCTATAAGCACTTCAGAGCTGAGTTTGCTGATTCATGGCTCCACCATGCAGCATTCAGGCTAGTTCATTTGTGTTCATACACATAAGCCTGGTATTCAGCAATAGTGTCAACATCATTTGGAGAGAAAAGCATTTCAGATGCTCAGATTTGTTCTTTCACTGCTGTTTGGCAAAGACCTAATAGTCAAGTTTCTGCATATGTGGCCACTGTAGGTATTTTACGTTGAAGGGCTCCAAAGAGCTGGTTATTTCACTCTCCAGTGTCTCACCAATTGCATGCTTTTATGTTGTTTCTGTAGTACACATAAGGAAGTATATAGACATCATCAACTGGTCAGGTCATCCTTAATATAACCTAGAGAGGGTGGAGAGGAAGGGGAATCCGCATGGAAACTTTTGGCACACGTGCCTTCATCTTATTGCCGTGACACCACTCTGTTTAGCAACCTGGACTTGGGCCAAAATATTTGATGGACATTGATGACCAGCTGCTGTGTGGCTGAACCTCTTGTGCAAACTCAGCTTTGTGCCTTCCCTTCCATCATCGTTGCCCCTTCTCATCACTCTCACTTCAACAATTTTGGCTGCAGAGTGCATGTTCAAAGTACTTGCTGGGAGCAGAAAGGCTCTCTTACAATCACTACAAGCATCCTACCCACATGCAAGAGTGAGGGAGAAAAGGGAAGAAAAGGAGAAATCAAGAAGAAGGATTTAACATTTATTATCATCATCATCACCATCACTAAATGTTTCTGCTCCGAAAATGAAAGAGATTGCTCATCATTTGCAAGTGTCTAGGCAAAGGTTTGCTCCCAGTGTTCTACCACAGATGTTTCTATTAAATTTATTTGTCCTTTCATTATGTCTCTGCATCATTCTGAGCAGGATGTGTTGCCTACATCGAGAGGAATTATTCTGTTTTACTTTGCCAGAGAATTACATTTCAGAAATCAAAGGCAGAAGTTACAGCATGAAGATTTCTAGCCAAATGTGTCAAAATAGCTGTTTTTTAATACATTTCAAGTGATACACAGTGGACTTTTTAAATGATTTTTTTAAACTGTGTATTGTGTTTTTTCACCTTGTACAGCTGTTGTTTGGATCTAAACACCACATACCTGTGTTTATGCATGTCTGTGATCACATACGGGTATGTTTTACATGCAAGAGACCTCCCGCACATTTCCCATTAATTGGCAAAAAATACTTGTTGAAAATCAATCAGAGGAATTAGCCTGGGGATGGTCTCAGAAGACATGACTTGCAGTATCTAGTGTTAGGTCCTGGCATTTATCTGTTATATGACTTGCATATATACTGTGTATCCTGGTTGCATCTAGGATATAAAGTCTGAACATGTGATGAGATATAGCTATAGATAAGGCAGAGATAGAGATAGACATAGAGGTAGAGACATATGCTTCAACATACTGAGTTAAACTTTGATTGGCTCTGTACTAGAGGTGGATGCTGATTACATAATAGAACTGGAAAAGTCCTTGGATATTTTATCATTGTATTTCCTCCTGCTGATGTCACAAGACATAGCACCATTGGCTTGATATTCATAGTTCTAAGATCTATCATCTGCACCTGTCTTTTGTCATAAGCCCAATCAGCAAAATTTCATTCAGTGGTTGCTTCATCCTTATATCTGTTTTCCTGATCCATCTATTATTTTACGGTTTCTGTAAATGTTTTGGGAAGAGCCAGTCTTAACTGAAATCTCATGTCCATGTCTTTGTAAGGCAGTAGCAACCTTCACTGTTGAAAATAATATAGCTTATTACTCATCTAAGTCTCTTACTTTCATTTCCACTGTAAAATGCCTCTTTTCCTGTATTTATGGTATATCTTATGGTGTTAGAAAACTCCACATGTAAGTCATTACAGATTTTGACCAAGTGATCTCTTGGATAAATTGAATTGGAACATAGGACATAAGACAGGAAATGACAGCTTAGGTCATCCAGTACAGCTTTCTACCACCACAAGCATTGTGCCCTTTAAATAGATGGAGCATTTTATGTTCTAGAACAAATCAGAATTTTTTCCCCTCTGATTCTGTTGGGAAAATATTTCATGACCAACATTAATCTATTGGTTAGAGATTTTCTTCTAAGTTACAACAGGGTTTCCTCATGTGCAGCTTTCTGCCCATTTGTTCCTGGGTATAAATTGTGCCTCATTTTAAATACCTTCCCTCTCTCCATTTTTGTTTCTGATGTATCTTTAGATTAGTCTCCTTTCACACTTCATTTAGATGTTACAGACGTGCCACTGTAAAATGCCTCTTTTACTGGAAGGCAGAATATTGCCTTCCAGTAAATGAATTTCCACACTCACTGGTCACTTAAAAACTAGTCTGTGCATCTCTTTACTCATTAGAGTAGTGCTTCTCCACATCTTCCAGCCTGAATTCTTTTCTTGAATGCAGGCGGTGGTGATTACTAGACTCACTAAGATGCTCTTTCTCTTTTAGGTCAAAATACCTAATAACTTTGTTTCCCGAGCTCATCCTTAAAATACTCTATCCATAACTTCCTTGACCTCTGTGTTTGTCCAGCAGAGCCTATATTATTTCCTGTACAATAATTTCCATTCCCACCTTGATGTTACAATAATGTTCATTTTTTTTTGTTTCATTACTGATTTCTTGCAGGGCTCAACACATCTTTGTAGAAGCCAGACAGTCTGGTTCTAATACATTTTTCTGCATAAAATAAGTTACCAGACAAAAACTTCACAGGTTTATCTGAAATTCTAAAGTGTATGTTGCATTCTAAGTTTTTGTCCAGTAATGCAGACACCACTTACTGACCTCTAAAATCTGTTCTGCGATCTTAAGAGTAATGTTTTGTATATTAAGTTTCTTTCTGTTAGTCGGAATTTCCAAATCCAACTTCATTCTTCTGGTTCTTTCTGAAACATTTTCTGTTTTCTGGCATTATTATTTCCAGTGTGGATACCAGAATGGGGCATGCAAGTTTAAGCATTCCCTATGTGTGCATAGTACTGCTTCCCTATTCCTGGGATGGGTTCATATAGACCTTACTTACCAATCCAATGGACAGACTATTTTAGGGCAGCTCATTCCCAATTGATTATCTTCCATAGCCCTAAACTTCCTAAGCCACCACTTTGCAAAGTTTGTTCACCTTCATTTATTTCTTACCAATAAGCCTAGTTTCTAGGTCTGACTGCCTTGCATTTGGCTTGTGTATCTCAGATTCCTCAGTGACTTTACAGATGTGGTTTAAACTTGTTATGATGTAGCTTTCTACAAATGGAGGTTGCCCATCAAAAATGAGGTTAGGTGATAACCTTATCACATCATTAAGATAACAATAGTAATCCTTTGCTCTACTGTTTGCACGCAGTTAGCAACTTCTTGCATTCAAACAAAGTAGAATTCAAAATATTGCCTTCCAGTAAATGAAACAATATTTAGGCTCGGTCATACCTGGATGAATTTTCACATGGTACATTTTATTTTGTTTGGGAAATATGTGAACAAAGTGTGTGAACCAAATATATGCAGCTAACACCAAGACAATCACAACCCACATCTGAAGTGCAAAGAATAGATTTATTCCATCACCTCACTCACTGGCTGGAGGATTACAAAGAAACAAAGGGATATACATACATTGCTAAGCTCATTTTAGCAGGGCCTGAGCCCTGCATTACATATCAAAGAGCCTGGAGCTTCACCAGGCTGTGTTTTACAGTCTCAGAACTTCTTATCTCCCTCCCGCCCTTTCAAAGAAGCCCCCAGGCTATGGGAAGAATGCTTTTAGGTCTTTAACAACATCCTGTTATCTACTCTGAGAAAATTTCATTTCTTCTTCAGCAGACAGAAAACAACCCAAAGCAAACACAAATATGTGAATTCTCTCACACTGAGTATTTTCTAACATCTCCCAGGTACAAGGTTGGTCTCTGAGCAAAAACAATTCTAAAAACAACTTACTTTTCTCTCTCCTCACCAATCTCCTGGTTTTCAACCCTTTTCTCTCCACACAAAGCTAACCTTAAAATTGTTCTGCTTTGCTTTCTGTGAAAAATGAGCTTTTTCACAGATAGTCAGCATGGAGTACAAAAAAAATGCAGAAAAAGAATTAGTGTATCAGATATGTTCTTACATTGCATTCATTGAAATAAAAGAATCCTGAAAAATGGGAAAATTTGTAATGAGAGTTACAGGAAAATATACCCAAAATGTCCATTTTCCTTACAATGTCACAAAGTGTACTGGAAAGCAAAACTGTTTGGTTACCTCATCCCATCTCACACATGCATGGAAACTGTTGAAACAAGCCAGAATAGCACTGCTGTTTTTGGACTTGCCTAAATGGCTCTGGTTTTGGATGCCCAACTTGAAACAGGTGATATATTGAACATTAAAAACAAAAACAAAAACCACACCATTCTTTTTGTAGAGTAAATCTTAATTTGAAAACACAATACTGGGAAGCAGCTTTGGCAAATGAATCTCTTTCCATACACTGAAGTATACAGATTTCAGAGTATGCATTTTTGAAATATGAATCTGTTTTCTTTGTGTCAGCAAATCTCATGTGCACTTCATTCATATATTTGAACAACAGTAGTATCTATGTATTTCTGTGTGTCACATAGGAAAAAAGAGATTTCTGGAATGGAAATCACTAGAATTTTGGTGTCAAAATTTTCTGTGCAGAGAATTTAACAGTTTAAGGCACAAAACTGTGAAGGCAATGACTTTCCACGCAGCCTGTATGTTGTTTCTTAAATTAACGCTGTGGGAGACAAACTGCACAAAGTTGTTACTTAAGTCCTCAGTCTGCAAAAGTAGAAATGAAGCAGCCACATTTTCCTGCTTATATACTGAAAAGAGCTAAATTTGCAGAAAATAGGAGGTTCTTTTTATTAAACCCCAGAGTTCAATAGACATCTCTAAACCTGAAGTTTTCCACAAGGAAAAGTCTGATCTAAGTCGAGAAACAACAGCTGTGTGGATCTAGTGGCCCTGGGCTCCCTTATATAGTGATTAATGAGATAGTAGTATAGAGGCAATGAGAACTGCCTAAACCCATCCCATATAATGGGTGTTTGTGTATAACATCAATTGCATCTCCAGCTCTCACACTGATAGCTTTCCTGTGCACTGCTTGTTTATGTTGGCTTTGCATGCAGGGACAATTTCACCTCTGATTAACTAGACACTTCTTGTACAACAGAAATTTTGGCAAAGCAAGCTCTTGTGTTATCACATTGTGTTTGCCACATACAACTTGGTTTATCCTGGTAACAATAGTAATGGTACTGTAGAGAGACACCCTCAGCCAGAACTGTGATTCATGCAGTCCTTGAGCTGGCTCTGTTTTGTTTAGGCAAATGAGAAATTCATTCCAATATTCCACATGTTCATATTTCAGGTTTCAGCCAACAGTTCTTTTGGTTGCACTTCAGGTACTAATTATAGCTCTGTGGGGAATATCTTGGAACTATTTAAACTGCTTTTCTTGTGAAGAGTAAAATAAAAAACACACCACATGAAGCCTACATATTGAATTGTTCCACTGATATATCCTGATAATTAGTTTATAAATACATAGCTGCTTGTGGTTATTCAATATGGGGTTTTGTTATATGCACATTAGAATGTTTTATAGCTTCAATGTTTCAAAGGTATATCCTAAGAGATAACAAAATTCAGGTTTTTCCTTTTTTTTTTAGCATAGTTAATTATTTTTGTCTTTCATTTTCTTAATTAAGGAACTAGTTTGGAAGTAGACAGTAACCTTTCTTAGCAACCATTTCCCTTTCCAATAATATAAGGTAATCAGTATTTTTTGTAGGTAGTGATATATTTTTGCATTGCATATATGTTATGTGTGTATATTTATTGCTGTGTTTCAGCAACAGGAAATATTTTCTTTGCTTCCTAGTTTTCCTAAGAGTAAAAACGTAACTTCTACTATAAAAACACAGGTGTCTATTTTTGTCCATTCCCCCAAACATGCATCGTTATTTATGCATATGTGTTTGGCTCATTACTCATTTCCTCATAGATGCCATAGGTGTGCATTTTTAACAAATTTATGCACAAACATGAATTTTTCTGGAAGTGTGGATACCTCAATAGAATTAATGGCCTGAAAAATGTTTCCTTTTGTTAGTGAATTTTTGCTTTATATATCTAAGAAGACTGGTTTTTTAAAAAAATCTGTTTGGCTGTCTACTGGTAGCACTTCAGAATTGCTGACTTGTACTCTCAGCTTACCATTATCTGTTTTTGGAGAGATGCCTACTTTCAAGTTCAGTGCTGTGCAGTCTACAAAAGAGTCTTTTAAGGATGTTGTGCCAAGCTATTTTTCATTCCCAGATAAGAGGTTAAATGGACTGGTAGAAACTCAGCAGGAGCTCTAGGGGCTGCTACTGGTTAAAAGCAAAATGCTGACAGTGAACAGCTTGGCAGTGCTGTGTCTTGCCCAGGGCAGCAGTGTCCAGATCCTCGAGAGTGCAGAAATCAGCAGAAACTGGACGAAAGGGGTTGTATCTAACAGGTGCATTTCTCAGGATGCTGTCTTCCTTGGTGCCTGTCACTCAGTGATTGTACTATGCTGCAGTTAAAAAACATGCCTGCATAGTAGGTTTTTTAGGTCTCCAGAATACTGGCCTCTGTTCTGCACATTCAGTTATGAACATTTCCTCTTTAGGAATTAGTTTTTAAGGAAGAGGTCATACCATGGGCTAGTTTTTCCAGCTTCCACTTTAGTATCAATTTCACTTTCTGGCAGTATTTTTTGTTCTTGGAAACATTAAGTAATTTTAGAACAGTATTGGGAAGAATAGAGGAAATTAAATGTTTAGACTCTAGGTGTGGATAGAGTGTCCCTCCTCCTCTCTCCATTTTATATTTTCATGGTTTGTTTTCTGCTCATCAGTGTGCAGTTTCCAGCATATTGGTGCCAAATTACCTCTCCCTGGCTGCCACCCCTGTAAATCTTAATTACTCCAGGTCAGCTCTTCTGTCCTCTGCCTTTCCTGCTCCTTCACATTTTATTCCGTGTTCCTTTGTAAATTTGATCACATCTATCAAGACAGTAACTCACTCCATAGGCAGAGAGGGTTATGGGGGCACTTGATTCCTGGGCTGGAAATAATCATGATTCACAGGCTGGAGTAAGGCGACTTGACTTGTAAAGCAGTGAATGAGAGTAAAGTCTAAACTTTATAAGATAGTGTGATTAAAATTTACTCCACTGGCTCATACTACATCTTGTAGGCGGAAACTGTTTTTATTAGAGTATTTTTAAAGAGTGCTGTAAGCAACTTAAAAGTGTGTGGGACTGCTGGTTGTCTTTAGATGAGTGTGTGAAGACCTCTACCTTGTAAAGGTCCCTGCCAGTACTGCTAGTTCATTCACTCATCATAAAGATGTGGTGCATACACAAACACACACACACTTGGAGCAGGGGATGTTTCTGTAATAGTATAAGGAAATTCTGCAGATGTCATTATGAGCATGTTCATACTGGCTCTGATTCTTGGCAGACTTAACCTGTCCATGCTGGTGAACTGGAAAAAACAAAAAGGAGCTTTTGTATCACTTACCTGCTTGCTGACCAAGAAAAAGGAGGCATTAGCAAAAAAAAAAAAAAAAAAAAAAAAAAAAAAAACACTCCAGAATGTCCCAGGATTCTTCTTTCATGCTTTTACAAATGCAATTTCTGCCTTGGGGCCTCTTTGTAAAAGACCCGAGTCCATTTCATTTAAGCTGTCTGTTGAGCACGCTGGCTTTGTCCAGAAAATGTGCTAGAAAATGGTACTGTGACTTGGTCAATAGCAAGTCACAGTCATCAGTGAAACAGTTTTCTTTTGCATAGTGAGACAGTTGATTTTTTTTTTTTTTAATGATATGATGTTTTATGCAATTTAAGAAAGTAGACTAGAGAAAAGGAGAACCTTTCATAGTGGTCTGATTTGGTGCACTGACAAGCTCAAGTGCAGAATTATGGACACTGTGCAGAGTTTATAGGAGGCAGTCCCTAGCTGTCATTGCAAATGGAAGAGCAGAAACAACTCTATGCCTAGAGGGGAGGGAATGAAGTTTTAAAATCATGAGACAAGCATTGAGCATACTTTGCTGGACATCCGTTCAACACTGGTCTATGCCTCTTCCAATAAAAGAGTTACTAACTCGTAGTTTTGCTCAAGTTCTATCCATATGCTTTGTAAATGCACCTTTACTTTTGGATAATAAATGAAACATGGCTTCTTGGCATCTCAAGGCTTGACTTTTTGTCTGATACCCTTGGGCACCTGGCAGATGACAAATGATGGATTTAGATAAACAGTAAAAACTACATAATGCCTCGCTTGTGTGTTTGTCTTAACTTTGTAACACAGTCCAACTATTACTTAACTGTCTTTATTTAAATGAAACCAACTGGGAATAGCATTCACATACAGTAGAACAGCTGACACTCTTGCTCTACGTACTTGTTGGGCATAGTTACTAACAAGTTTGTATTTTCTTAAGCATAATTGAGACTGCTGAATTAAAGCAGAGTGTTTGGAAACCAGATGGTAAACCAGAATTTATTTACTCGACAAATTGTTTAAGTCAAGTTCATATGATCATAGGATTATGGAATCACCAAGGTTGGGAGAGGCCTTCAAGGTCAACCAGTCCAACTGTCCACCTACCACTACCACTGTAGCCCCTAAACCATCACACAGCACCAGATCCAGATTTCTCCTGAACACAAGTGTTGAAATTAGTTTGGAGGGTTGCTTTTTTTATTGTTTTTAAGACTGCCATTTGCTTTGCCAAATAACTTCTAGGAACAAGATGTCTAGCATGTTAACTGATCTGAAGGTAATGCTTTTGTTTTCTGTGAATTGCTGGGCTCTTATACGTGCACTATTGCATTAGAGGAATGGCAATTCTCACTTTGTGTATAGAAAATACTTTTTTCCATTGGTCAGTGCATCTGGTACTTACTTTTTATTGCAATAACAGAGACATTAATCCTTTACATATCTGCAGGAGACATTAGTTTTAAAGAAATATTTGCCATAATTTATTTACAAAAAACCCCCCTAGAATGAAAACATAAATCCAGGTGCAAATGGCTATTCGTTTTAAAGCCCTACCCTTACTATTAAAAATCTAAATTGATGTTTATCATTTTTAAATTATAAATGCAGAATTTCTAACATCCATTGGCATGTTTTCACCATTTTGTGGCCAAAAATTATTCAAATACCTGTTTCTGCAGCTTGTTGTTCATTATTAGCACAGCAGCGTAAGTACACATCTAATGAAATAGATTACACAGAGAATAGATTGCACAGAGAATGTACATTCTCTACACAAACAAACTAATAATACAGTGCCCTGTAGTGAAAAGATTTTATAGCATGTGATAAATAACGTTATACTGCTGTTTGCACACAGAACCATCTGATGGTAACAGCAGAAAAATGACAGATATACTGTTATTAGTAGGACATTTTTCTGTATGCATCTTTTTGAGAAGTTCTTTTACAAAAGTTTTGGTTTTTTTTTTTTTTTTTTTTTTTTTNNTTTTTTTTTTTTTTTTTTTTTCTTTACGTGGACACTATGGCTTGATTATGGCTGAATTCTCATTTCTTCTGTCTTGGTTGTATTGGTGGTTAGTCTGAATTTCCTGTGGAGTTTAGCCATATGTAATTACATAATACTGCTTTCAAGACCTGTGTGTGAAGAAGAAAGGTGGAGATAGGGAGCTGTAACACTTCATAAATGTTGTCTTGAAAAAGCAAACAAACAAAAATTTAAAAAACCAAACAAACCCAAAAAATCCAAACAAACAAACAAAAAACCCCCACCACACTGAAAATGTTGCTATTTTGCATCCTTTTGTTCATGCATTATCTAAGATCAAGAAAAGGAAGTGAAAAAATTGTAATATTAAGACTGATCCTGTCTGGAAAATGTGGATTTCGTAGTATATTAAACTTGTCACCTTGGGATTTTTCTGTCTGCTTGAAATGTTTCTAAATGAAAATTTGAATTTTAGAGACATAACTTTATGTAGACACTAGTCAGAAGAATTTCCTATTTGACTTACTTTGCTGAAAAGTCTTTCAAGGTAGTATACTTTTATTAAACTCACAAATTATCTCCATAATAATTGAGAAGTCATGGCAGTCTGGTTAAAGCCCAGGTGACTGGAAAAAGGGAAATATTGTACCCATCCTTAAAAAGGGTAGAAAGGAGAACTCTAGGAACCACCAACCAGTCAGCCTCACCTCTCTGGGAAGATCATGGAACAGATCCTCCTAGAAGCTCTGCTAAGGTACATGGAGGACAGGGACATGATTTGGGATAGAGACAGCACAACCTCACCAAGGACAAGTCCTGCCTGACCAACCTAGTGGGCTTCTATGATGGAGTGACTACGTCAGTGGACAAGGGAAGGGCTACAGATGTCATTAATCTGGGAATCTGTGCAGCCTTTGACAATCCCCCACAACAGCCTTCTCTTTAAATTGCAGAGAGATGGATTAGATGGGTGGACTGTTGGATAAGAAAGTGGTTGGACACTCGCATCCAGAGGACAGTGGTCAACACCTCAGAGTCCAATGGACATCTGTAACAAGTGTCCCTCAGGAGTCCACATTGGTATTGTTATCCAGTGTTATTTACTGTCTTCATTAATGACATGGATGAAGGGATTGAGTGCATTCTCAGCAAATTTGCAGATGACACCAAACTGAGGGGTGCAGTTGACACTCTTGAAAGATTGAATGCCAACCAGATGTACCTGGACAAGCTCAAGAAATGGGCCAATGGAGATCTTAGGAGGTTTAATAGGGCCAAGTACAAGGTGGTGCACCTGCCAGGGTGGTGCAATATCAATACAAGCTGTGGGATGAACAGATCAAAAGCAGTCTTGCTAAGAAGGACTCAAGAAGGACTTGGGGGTGCTGGTGAATGAGAGACTGACATAAGCCAGCAATGTGTGCTTGCAACCCAGAAAGCCAACCCAGTATGATATGCTACTCCTTCGCCTGAGTTTTCAGCATGACTTTCTCAGTACATCTGGATAACATAGATGCAGACCAACAAACACTGTATAAAAGTTGTTCCTAAAGCTGTGTTCATACCACTCATTTTCTCAACTTCTCTAATTTCTGATTCTGAAATCTGCTAAATCCTGTTCTCATTTCAGATTCTTCTCAGAGTAGTTGTTCTTTTTTCTTCTTCTCATGAGATGTCTTTTTGGGGAAAAAGACCTGTCTATCAAGCAGTTGAGGGAGAAAAGAATTATTAATCAAATCTTTTGTACTGTTTCCAAACAGGGACGAAGAGGCTTAGGTTCAGTCTTTGTTTGGGCATCTGGAAATGGTGGAAGAAGTCGAGACCACTGCTCCTGTGATGGCTACACCAATAGCATCTACACTATATCCATAAGCAGCACAGCTGAAAGTGGAAAAAAGCCGTGGTATCTGGAAGAATGTGCGTCCACACTAGCTACAACATACAGCAGTGGAGAATCCTATGACAGAAAAATAGTATGGGTTTTATTTGTTTTTTCATGTATGTGTGTTTGTATTTTGCACAGTGACTTTAGGGGATGGAGAGAAAGGGAAATAATTTATACTAATACCTGCCATTTGTTTTAAATCCACGTACCAGTAGTTTTTACACTTTACACACATATTAGTAGTTTACCTAGATACCTGTTTTCTCAGATTTGTTTTGACACAGCATCATTCCTCTTTTACATTCAGTTATTACTCATATTGCTGCCTATTCTGGAAATATATTGTAAGGAAAATTAGGCTCAGTGCTCATCTTTTCTATATTGTTCCTCTTCTCGTTCCTAAGCACCCAGCATCTATTTTTCCTAAGGTTCTCATCTTTGCTGGAAAATTACAAATAATTTTAATTCTGTTTGATAATCTGTTGCTATCATTCGTATTTGTACATCCTATGTGCCTTTGCAAAATTAATGCATTCAAGATACTTTCCAGTATTCAATGTCCTACTCCTTTTAACCTTTTAAACCTTTGTACTCAGGTTGATGAGGTTTGCTAATATTGTCCTCTTCCCTGCTTATTTATTCTAGTGTTTAACTTACAAAAATTTATTACTTCTGGATCAGGAAATTGAAGGATTTGGAGGAGTTTTTTTCTTCTGTATGTTTTCTTGAGGACTCATCTAACATTTCTTTCTTTCTGGTCCTTAGCAGATTCTTCTTTTGGTGTCAATAAAGAGTTAAAAATATTTGCCTCTATTTTTTTTTTTTAATACTGTATGCCTTATCTTTCAGGATTCTGGGATGCTGGCCATCCCTTCTTGGATTCTTTGTTATTTTCAGATGGTGTAATTTTTGTTTTAAACTTCTTCTGAGATCCGTCTTCATTCCAGTGATTTTTCTGTTCTTTACTTGCTTCTCTTCACTGAAGCCTTTTCTCTCTCTTCCTGACATGTTTCTTGTAATCCCTGATAAATAATAATAAATAAAATAATACTGTATTTACTAGGAGTTCTCACTTCAGTGATTAAATTCCCTTCACTGTCCTTTAAAAGACATTCATGAATTTCTTCATATTTAGGTGAGACTAATAAGCTTAGCAGATGTGATTTTGGTCCTCCAGCCTGACCTCTTACGTAGCCAAGTCTGTAGGACTTCCCTGAGTCCTTTGAATCCAGCTGTCAAGTCAACAATGATTTTTATAAATACAATCAATATTGCTTTCAAAGTTTTCAGTGACAAAAAATCCACTTAAATTTAGTGTAAGTGCTTTTAATTACTCATTGCCATTAAAAGATTTCTCTTGTTTGCTCTCTGAGCCCCTTTAGCTTTGATTTCTAAACATTTGGTTTCAAGGATTTTATTGCTAGTATGATGACCAATCCATTAGTCTGAATTCTCTCTGGCCATATAGCCCAGACAGTTAATCCCTTTTGATAGTGGAAGGTAAACTTTTTGCATCATTCTGTCTAAGTCATGTTTTCTTAAAAACCCTTTTTCATGTTACAAGCTTCTAGAATCCAAAGTAGACACACCAGTCAGGTAGCAGCAGTCTTCAGTGACAAAAGCATGGGAAAATGGGTGTCTGTGTGTGCCAGGTCAATTTTCC
This sequence comes from Promerops cafer, assembly GCA_013398275.1. Classification (NCBI taxonomy): domain Eukaryota; kingdom Metazoa; phylum Chordata; class Aves; order Passeriformes; family Nectariniidae; genus Promerops; species Promerops cafer. The sequence continues at coordinate 71,297 of VZSE01011749.1, forward strand.
TCTCTTTATATATTGACCCTGACTGAGACTTGTTAGCTTCACTATCATGTAATGTGTCCGTCACTCTGTGATGCCCAGCCCACTTTCAGAGCTGCTGCTTCTCTTCTCAAAGTTGGTGGTTCAAGGAAATATGTAAGGGTAGTTAGGGTCTCCTTATTCCACCATTAACAACTGGCTGGTTTAGTACTCACCTTCAGACCAGCTTTCATCATCACTTTGTCATTTTCCAAGTTTCTCCAACACTTACCAGAAGGCGCTGGTGTTTTCTTCTATGTCTTTGGTAAAAGCTTTAGGTCATATTATGGCCAAGAACCAAATTGTAGATGACCTGTTTAGAAACAACACTCATTTTTTCTATATGTTTGCTATGAGGGTATATATAATTTTTCTGCTTCTAATTTTTTATACATGCTTATATTTTTGGACCATATAATTATCCCAGATTAAATCAATGTATTATGCATCATGTACATCTTTAATCCCTTAAATTTAAATACTTTTTTTTTAAAGTGTTTTTAGCGCATGCAGTATTATATGGTGTGTCTTGTAAAATCCTGAATATATTACTTTCAGCCAAAGTGATGGCCAGAAAAAAATACTAAAATACTTTGGCAAGCTTTCTTTTCCAACATCTTATGTTATCCACCATTGAGTATACTACTAGCTAATTAATTTATTAGTAATTAGTTTAAATCCTGTATCAGCTGTTTTACACTAGATAAAAAGGTAGCAAATAAATTGATATTAACAGGACAATACTGCTTACCCTTTTTAAAATAATGACACTATGCAGGTTTTCTGTCAGTCTTCTGGAACTTGTGCAGTGTTCAAACATTTGCTAAAAACAACACAGCAGTTCCCTTTCCAGCTCTTGTAAAAGTCTTTGGCACTTCCAATCTCTCTGATTTAAACTTGTTGTTTAAAATAAAGATAAATAGGAAGATGATTTATCATCTCTCTATGCTCTGAAAATTTAATTTAGACTTTTTTTTTTTTCCAGAAAGAAACATTCAGTGAAACAGCTGTTTACTATAAATTATTATCGCTGGACAATTAAAACAGTATTGGTTTGGGGATTCTTTTTCTTCTGATTTGTTTGAAAGTAAAACACACTTAGGCATTATTTTCTAGGCTTCACCATTTGATCTTGTCTTTCCTTATTGCCTCTCTGCAACTTTTATCTTCAAATGTAATTAATTGCTGTTCCTTTATATCCTTGCTCATGTTTTTAATATGGAGTAAAATATCTCTGTATTTCTTAGTCCTTATTTGTACTTTCCTATGTTGCTAATTTAAGCTTTGTGCGTTCCTCTGATTTCTTAATAGCTGTAATTTTCTTGATGATTGTCATCCATTCTTTTCAATTAACACACACTTTCTGCTTCTACTGAATTACTATTTCAGTAAGAGAACATTGCTAATTTCTGGCATTTCACTCCCTTATGTCTTTTACTAGGATCAAAAACACCTGGAGGTGATCTCACTTCTATTGTTAAAGACTTCTCATGGAGAACAAGCATATAAAATTTTTTAGTTTACCGAAGTATAGTACTCATCACTTCTGGAACTTTGCAGTGTACTAATACAGGCAGGTTAATCTCTTATTGTAAGATTTTATTTATTTAAGTATACCTTACAAAGAAGATAATAATTATTATATATAGAATGAACACAAATTATCCCATGATTAGGAAATTAAGGAAGAAATTTTGCATAAACACTATTGAAAAGAATTAAAAATATGCCTCTAAATATGTTCTTAATTGGAGTCTCCCTTGGAGATCTCACATTGAATATAAGAGATAAGTAAAAATAATTTTTAATTTAATTCTATGAATTCTGTGAGCACTGATTATTTTTACTTGTCAGAGGGATTGTTTTTACTAGTCAGATCCTCCATTCTTTTCAAAGCAATTCAGTTCCATATGCCAGTTTTAGTTTAGTCCTAGAGTGCGCATAATTTTGCACAGTAAATGGCAAAAGCATAAATCCAAGGAGCCAAGAATTAACTCAGGTTTATTGACCATTTGTTTACCAGAATGTAATTTATCCTTGACTACTCTTGTGCAAAGCAACCTTGCAGTTGCATGTGCTGTAAGAGCCACTGATCCCAGATGCTTGCAAATCAGACTATAAAAATTCCTACCAAGATTCTTTTTCCTGTACTATATTATCAATTGACTTTTGAAACATTCAGCTCTTCCATGTTTTACTAGTGGTGCTTGGTATTTAAAGCCATGCAAGGCTGTTCCCCCTCCAGATACTTTCAATGATGAAGCAAAACAGCCTAGTGGAGATAAATAGCTTCTGTTTGGGTTGTGTGTAAACCAGTTCTCCACAGAAGGGGTAAAAGTATGTGCTTCTGTTGTGCCACAACCCAGTGAGAAATTCCATGAAATTGTGAAGCCAGCTTTTCAAACTGATTGTTGGGAAGTCCTTTCAGCATACACACCCTCACATGGTGACAGAAATATTGCTATTACCTGTGTAACTGTCTTGCTTATAGTCTGTTTTAAGAGCAGTAATTATTGTATTGCTATTCTCTTCTCCAGCTTGTCTACCAAAATTCAGGCCTCCTAAAGTCCTATCAAGTATCATTTACCTTGGAAAGAAGTCTCATTTGAAACAAAAAGTGAACTCAAGACAGAACTGAATTTTTTTTTTTTTTAACTGCTGTAAAGTGCTAGAAGAGTCTAGAAACTATATATGTTTTCACTGTTGTACATTGTTTCATTAATCCTTTTCACTGCATCATATGTCACACTTTTGTTTAAATTGATGCACATTTTGAGTCAGAGGTTGTCTTCATGTCTTTCCACCAGAAGCTGAGAGCTTACAACAAGTTTAAAGGGAAAAATAATAATACAGGCTGAATAGAAAGATTATTATTCAATTTAAATTATCCAAATTCTGTTATGCATGTAAATTTATATGCAGTTTACAAACAATGCAGGGCTCAACTCTGTGCCAAAATTTGAGGAGTAACAATACTTGATCAGATCATAAGATGATTTTGTTTGTTGGAGTGAGACTCCTGCATTCAAAATAGGAAACAAAAATACCACAGCAGTAAACTAGGAAGAAGTGACCTGGCATAGAATTTACAACCAACATCAAATGAACTAATTTTTTTTTTTATTTTATTTTATTTTCATGTAACACAGCACAGATTTCAGTATCATGTGAGATTCTACAGTGTTGTAGCACAGAAATACCTACCCAAGACTTAGGAACAGTGAATGGGTTACAGTTGTATAATAGCATGTTCCACAGTTCCTTCCTATTTTTCCTTGCAATTCTTTAGCTGAATAACTTCCTTTTTTCTTTTCTTCTCTGTTTTTCTGTCCAGTAAGTGCAGAATGTATTATAAGGTAAATGAACAAACAGTAACCAAGTATTAGAAACTCACTTTGTTGACTAGAAATTGTTATAAAAACGATTTGATTTCAATATGGAGTAATAGAATCACAAACACTTTTACAACTAGACAAAACACTTTTTTTTCTCTTTTCATTAATACCCATTTTTTATAATTGCTTGTTAAAAATGTAGGCTGTAACATAATTTTATAAGTCTTTCTAGTCTTGGAGGGGTTTTCTTGTCTTACGCAATGACAGCTTAAAATATTTTAAGCTAACAGGTACAGGTAGACACACCTTCTTGGAAGAGTTCCTTGTTCAGGAAAGGTACACCAAGTGCACTTGACTTTATACTGTACTGACTTTTATTGCAGTGATAGTTAGCCTCGTATGAACCAAGTTTCCACCCTTTGGATATCTTAAAATGCTCAAAGCATGCAAATGTTCCAAAGATGCTGACAGATGTATGCCTTTTACATAGACTCATATGGAAAAGGACTAGAATTACTTTAGATGTTTTCAAGTGCAGCTGCAAAGTGCTGGCATAATTACAGGCATGGAAACTCGCACTGTGGGACAGACACAAATCGACAGTATAGAATTATTCTTCTTTTTAGATGTTACATCTCATAACTCAGTGAGTACAGAAGTGTTGGACAATAATATGCAGTTGTCAAGGTATTTTTTCCTATTATTCTCTTCTTTGCTACCTTGAATACCATAGAGCAATGCTTAAAGATAGCTTCCCCCTCTGGACCATGTGGCTAGGATAGTTAAGCACCACGTAATATAGTCATCTATATGGTTCTTTCACTTATCAAACATATTGCACAAATGAATTTCCTTTGAATTTGTTTTTCAAATGATTTCTTAACACACTAAGATTTTGATATCAGAAAGTTCCTCATAGATAAAATTTAAAAGCCTATTAAATTACTTACCTCCTGCAAATAACTTATCTACTTAATGTTCCACCTGTTTTGTTGTGTTCTGATAAATAGCAATTCATCTGCTGATTTTCTTTCTCTTCTTGTTGATTAACTTCTACTCTAAGCAGAACTTAAAGCTGAAACACAAGTTAAGCACAAGGTAATCACAGGACGCCATGTGGCATCTTCTGGGTACATACAGATGCATAGGCTGTGTAGAATGTAGAATAGATTTTTATTAAAATCTTTTCACTTCTAGGGGCACAGATTCACAGATGAACTGTAGCAGAAGGTAAAAAATTATTCAATCAGTTCAGAAAACTCATGTAATGAAATATGAAATACAAAGAAATGCAGAGGCTTGAGAGAGGGTACCTGAGCTTGTTCTCTGCCAAGAGAAATCCCATTTTTTACTTTATTCATTAATTGCCCAGTTGGTAAAACTATGGAAAGATTGATGATTCAACCTTAATAATGACAGTACAAAATTAGCATCTCCTTCAGAGAACAAGTTGCTCAGAGCAAGTTGCTTCTATAAAACTGTTACAGTGTGTCTAGATTTTTTCCTTTAATAAATGCCTACTTTTTCTGAAAACTTTGCACCAATGCCTATGGGAGGTATTACAGTGCACTGCAATGATTTTTACAATTTCTCTCTGCCTTTCATCAAGGTGTCTGTGGCTAATTTCATGTTAATTAAACTAGGCGAGTACCAGAAACATTGTCATTGTCTTCAATCAAACCTAGTTGATTCAAGTTATTTAGAAGTTGATGGAATTAATAGCCCTAGAAATACTGCATGGACTTTTCTTGGGCAGCTGGATCAGCATTTTCACAGATCAGCAGCTGTGTTATAATCAATGAAAGATTTTTAAATTTCTCCTTCTCCCCATCCTAACAATCAGAATGACTGCTAATATACACTAATGGCAGCTTCATGGTGCTATCAAACACCACATCCTTTTATTGTGATTGATGATGTTTTTATGTCACTCAGGAATTTGGGCACTGTTTTGCTTCTTGAAATTTGCTCACCTCTTGGTGATTATGTTCTCTTTTTTCTTGGGGTAAATCCAACAGTTCTCTGACAATGAATCCATAGTTCCAAAAAACATGCCTCAGATCTTGGAGGTAATCTACACCTAAACATCTCAGCTCCTGTCAGTAACTTTCCTTTGAATTAGCTCAAATGGGATTTACACGTACAAAGCTTTCTCAACACATTTTTGGCCCAAGTATCAGCTGAAAGCAAGACAAGGGTCTGTCGTTCCATGGTATCCACTTAGAACAAGAGGGACAATGTTGCCAGTTAATGAGACATCATGGCTTATTGTGCTTGATATCTGTAGCAACAGGACAGTAAAATTAGTCTGGAAGGATGCTCTTCCAGAGGATGAGAAAAAAGGATAGCACAATTCAGTGTGAGTTTCATTGTATTGACAGGGGCTGTCCCTTAGGGAAAAGCTCCTGTGACAGCTCTTTTTTGTGCCTGAACTCCTGGATGCTTTGATGCCTTTGGTGCTCCAAGGAAAGCACCTGCTGCACCACTTTTACATAGGGCATAAAGTACCAGAGTATGAAAGACATGAGGATGTATTAATCCTTTTTTCACCCTCTCTTTTTCCTGGCCTTCCTTCTCATTGTTGCCACGGCACTGCCAGTATTTTCCAAATGGGATATCTGTATCTTATATGTCTCTGGGTGCATGTCATCATCTAGTACTTGGACATCTTAATTCCACCTGGAAAATCACTACTTGAATTTGCACATAGAGGCAAAGCAGTTTTAGGGCTGTTCCTGCTGCAGTTTCATCTCTTAATATCATCACAGCACTTAAACAATTTCCATGCTTAAAGCTTTTCCCAACATTGGTTATTTTCATCATCTAAATGAATAGACAGTCAATAGGTAAGAGGGCAAAAGAGAAGGAAATTACAGGAACATTTTATTTATGGGGTTTGAACTTCTAGCCAATGACAAGAGTGACTTCAAGTTCAGAACATCTAACATCATGTATCTTCCTTTCCTTGCAATTAAAGAAGAAAATACCCTCCACATATGTGTGACTCATTCAAGTAAATGAAACATGCTCTGATTTCTGAAGTTGTGTTCTAATTTCACATACTCAATTTCTTCCAGATTACTACAGACCTGAGGCAGCGTTGCACAGACAGCCATACTGGAACCTCAGCCTCTGCACCTATGGCTGCAGGCATCATTGCCCTGGCACTGGAAGCAAAGTAAGATCTGAGATATATTCTGAAACAAAAACTAAGCGTACGGGAAGATATTTCTCATTCATCCAGCACCTTTATGCAGACATTACATAGTGCTCTGGAACCTTTCTTGTCATAATACACAGTAACTTTCTAAGGCCAGGAAAGATCTCCATGTTTAGTTCACATGAAGGAAAGCTGACACTGTGGAGATGCTGACAGAGTACTCAGTGTTGAACGAACATGAAACAATGTTGAGCACAGGTAGTTTCCATTAAATGATGTATAGCATCCTCACAGTGTCTTACAGTTCACTCAGAATGCTGCCTACATCTGCTGTACCCTGCAGGGTACTGTAGGTCAGCACCTCCATTCACCAGGCTCCTCTTAGCACTGTCTGTTCTTGAACACTGGAAGAGATTTTGGGAGGTGTTATGTTAACCTGAAAATAAGTTAATGTAGTATGAAAAATAAAATCTCAACTTCTGCATGCTGACACAAGTCTATTTTTCAACATGGGTCCAATTCTAAAACTCACGCTCAGCTCTAAAAACCATGAATAGTGTAGCTCCATAGTCCTTGTACCTTTAGCTCAAAAATTTTCCTGTCTTACAAGCATTTTCTGAACTGCATAATTTTGTTCTTTCTGCCTAATATGTATCTCTAATGTGCTTTATGGAGCAGCAGAAATGTGGGTGATCTTCCAGTAAATTTGTATTTGAGAACCTTTTGCATTACTTTGTACTCTGTTGGATAATACCTTCAAGTTTAAGACGGAATGCTTCACCCCAAATCCTACTCAATGTTTTTAAGTTCTAAGAGATTGATTCTAATAAATTCTGAAGAAAACTGGTTTCCTGTGGGGACATTTTCTTTGAAGGAAGTAAGAAATTTGCACACAATAGTGGTTTCAAATTGCATGTAGTTCATAACACTAGAATTAGGTTTCCATCTTTCCTGTTGCTTTCTTTGAAGACACCTTGACCCAATATTCAGCACAGAATACTTTCTGGTGTTGAGTTACAAGCATAAGAATAAGAGTTTGTAATTGAAGACCTGACATAATCTTAAGTAGTGTGGCACTTGTGTCGTTATAATTGTGTTTTCCTAATGCAGTTATCAGAAACAAAGGTGTTTTGAAAAGTTAATATAATGTTATTGTAGGGAGTTTTAAACTTTTAAATCTCCTCTTAACCTGAGTTCTAAAATCCTTAAGTTCATTCCAAACAATCTGCAAATGCAGGTAAGACTGTGTGTGTGTACATTTCAACTTGCTGGAAGTTTTTCTCACTACTCTTGCTTAATGAACTGAAATTGGTAATTGATTTTTTTTTGTTGTTCTTGTAGTTGAAAGTTTCAGAAAAGTTATATCTAACAAGACCTACAACAAAGCTATTTCTGATTGTGACATCTTAAAACACACTGAGAAGCTTACTCTTTTTTCTCTGTGACCTTCGGTGACTCTACCAGTAGGAAATCTATATTAGTGCATATGGACTAGCAATTTTTTCAAAACTAATAGCTGTTCTAATAGACATAAAGACAAGACTGTGTTAAAGCTTTATATGTGGTGTTGGAGACAAAAATGCACCAGTGACTAAATATCCTAGAAACTCTTTTGTATTTGTATTACTTCGTTGCATGGTACTGAAAAGAGTTTCAGAGTGAAAATGTGTTGATTTTGCCTCCTTTTAGATTCTGTTCCATTTCATTAAATGGGAGGTTCTGTTTCTAGATCTTAGCCTGTATATTTGAGTAGATCCAAAAGAATTATATTAATAATACCATAAATGTGCTTTTTATTAATTTGTATTCCATTCACTAACTTTTCTCTCTTATGTGTACTTAAAATCTGCCTCTTCTGCTGACCACAGCCATTAAATAAAATAGAAAAAAAAAAAAAAAAGTAGTTAAAAAGAAGAGAGAAACGATGGAGGAAAATAATTCTAATGCTATGGCTTCCTACACTGTTTTTCTTCACCAGTTTGGTGAAATCATTGGTCTTGTGACATTGTAGATTATGAAGTACAGACTTTAGTATTATAGGGAGATCATATTGTGATCTATTAAATTTTAATGTCTGGGGTTTGCTTGTATGGAATCCATTTATTTTATGCAGTTTCTGAATTTCTTATTTATGTGATTTGAAATTTCAGGTTGTATTTTTCACCTGTGATGCCAATTTAGGTCACCCTAAATAAATGTTAGGAATAAAAGTATGCAAAAAGAAGTTTTGAAGCCACTGAAGTATTTTCTGCAGTACTTTTAAAATGGGATATAAAGGACACATGATATTGTGGCTTAGTTAACTACTTACTGGAACTATTTTGATTCAAACAGAGTTTGTGTTTTCATAAATTCTTGCTTAGATTCCCTATTAGTACCTCTGCTAATGGCAGTGTTTATGTGAGATATTTTTAAAAGACAAGTTGGAAAAGGGTTTTGCAATGATGGTTACATTCTTTGTACTGCAAGCTGCTTAAAAAATTAGAGCACTTAGTCCTGAACACTTCTTGACTATGTTTGTAATAATGTATAGTTTCATTCCACTTTGTGCTGGAAAACACAACAGTTTATACCATGGAAGGGTTATGAGTCTATGGAAGTCAGTTTTCCAATAGCCAAGTTCTGTTCCTGGGAGACATCATGAGTTGAACAGAACACTAATATGTCCTGGGTGTGAGTTAGAACAGCCAAGAGGTTGCTTTGACTCACACACAAAGGGACATTCAACCAACCAAAAAAAAAAAAAAAACCAAGACATATTTACACCACAACCTTGCACTTTCTTTCTTTGACAAGCCCCATATGGTTGGATTGGCAAAGAGCTGATGGAGGATCTCTTACCTGCCTACTGATTTGAGCTCTCCCCTTAGCCATTTCTTCCAACAGGGATCTGCTTCTGAAATCCTGGTAACAAATTGTTTGAGGATCTTGTTATGCATAATGTGAACACATTTTTATTATTTTTTATCTAGTATTTGACTATCAAAGTGGTATGTTTTCCCTCAGGAATCAAAGAATTGTAGCTGAGTTTCGGACTGCTTGTTTGGAATCCTTGAGGGTGCAATGCAGGGTTGTAAATATGCGACAACTATCACAAAAAGACGTCTCTTAATTTTCAAGTTCTGCAGTTTTCTTGTGGTATTTAGGTAGTAAACTACTCCCCAGTTGTACCCAGTTGATGTTTCTCAGTATATCTAGTACCTTGATCAGGTCCTATGAATAAATGCTTGCTTGTGTGTTGCACTTGGTCATTGCATAATGTCAATTTTTTCTAATTGTAAATGAGAAAACAAGACTAATCAATTTAGTGCACAGAGACAGCAAGTTTCTTACTAAAAACAAACTATTTTCATTGTACAGTACCATCTGCTGTTGCAAGCAGAAATACCTTTTCTCATTGATAAAAAGGTTGGATTTGGGATTTGAGTCCCAAAGACAGAGTCAGGAGACACAATGGCCCTGTATTTGTTCCAGAGACCATTGTGCCATGTTCCTTTGAAGAAGCCAAATTTAAATAAAAACCGTTATGTTGCTGACAGAAGAATACATTATACATCCCCAATTGAACTGCGTGTTCCTGTCTGTAAGCCAATGCATATTTTCCAGCACATGGTATATAAACTAGTTTCATTAGTAAGAAGCAGAAACTGAGATGCAAGTATTAGTCTGCTACTTTTCTGCTGTGCGGTATATTCAGTGATATAACCTTGGAGAGAGTCTGTTTTCTTCCATGATTCTCTTCACTTGAGTGATATGGAATCTTAGAATTATTTCATTTGGAAGGGACCTTAAGGATCATCTCATTCCACCCCCACTGCCATCGGCAGAAACACTTTTCTCTAGACCAGGTTGCTCAGAGCCCCATCCAGCCTGGCCTTGGAACAATTCCAAGGGGTCAGGCACCCTCAACTTCTCTAGGCACCCTGTGCCTGTGCTTTACCACCCTGCCAGCAAAGATCTAATCTAAACCCGCTCTCTGAAAGAAAGTAGCTTTTCCTAGAAGGAGAGGTGCTTCACCCTCTCATCATTTCCTTGGCCCTCCTCTGGACTTGCTCCAACAGGTGAATGTCATTCCTGCCTCTTTTTTTACATGAACCAAGGTTAGAACAAGGTAGTGCTGGGAAGAACTGAAGAATTTTAGTGAATTCTGATACTAATGATAGAAAAGTGACAATGTACCACATCCCACTAGAAGACAGTACCACCAAGTGTAATCACTGAGATAAAAGGAAAATGGAGTTCACATTGTAAGGGGTCAGCAGTGTCGGAGGTAGATACTTTGGATTTCTGGCAACTGAGCAGATACGTGCATACTTCCCAGATTGATTGATTTTCTTACAGAAAGGAGAAGAGCAGTGCACTGTCTAGCAAGGTACAATTTTAGACACCAGAGAACGTATTTCTGTGTTATCAAAGTTATGAGGGCATTGTCATAAATATAGTCAGAGGTTAAAAGTGATGAGACAGCTGAGGTAAATTGATGAAGTGCTGTCAAGTGACCTCTATAGTTAGACTTCGAGTGCAGGAGAAGTTATCTTTTAGGTGCTATAGCTAGGTCTTCGCTCCACTGATTAACTGTCTGTTACAGAAGGCAATGCTAGAGTGTGTTAAAAATCTCCTTCTGAATCTTTGCATTTTTTGAGTAGTTTGCTTTTAAAATTGAAATATTAGAAAAACATAACCATTAATAAATGCTTACCTTAGAACCTATCTTTCGCTTGAGGTTTAACCACCGATGCCACTTACGGAATTTCAGTTATTATATTGACATTGATTTGGGTGTACTTTGGTTCCTGTTCTTGTTTTCAGTTACATATAACTTGTCTGGATTTTATCCTAAAAACCAATATAAAGATAATGCAAAAGATGGATATTTTTTCTTCCTTTTACAATAAGAGTGGTAAAACATTGAAACACATTGCCACAGAGATGGTAGATGCCCCATGCCTGGAAACATTCAAGGTCAGTTCAGACAGGTTTCTGAGCAACCTGATCTAGTTGAACATGTCCCTGCTGATTGCTGGGTGCTTGGGCTAAATGACCTTTAAAGGTCCCTTCCAGCCCAAACCATTGTGTGGTTCTGTGGCTGTATATTGTATGGCAAAGCCTGTCAATACTGCCTCATGAGGAGATCAGGGTGCATTGCAGAAACTGTGGAGATAAGGCATGAATATAAGCAGTGTTGTAAAATAGAGCTAGAAATTTATTAAAATTATGTTGTACAGGCAAATGCTATGTTGTTTAAAAGGCTATAGCATGTTATGTGACATGTAGAAGCATATCCTATCTTACAAACCCTTAATGTGCCTTACATTTCATTACTTTTTTAAAATCTTTTTTCAGTAATTTTACCAGCCCAACTGGATAAACAATTACTGTCATTCTCTAGTCCAGCTGCCTAGTGTGAGAAACTGCACCATAAGAAAAAAAAGTACCTACAGGCATAGTACTGTTTTTAAAAAAATGCGCAGAGAGAGAAGGCATCTGCTCTCATTAAATACAGCAGAATATTTAAATATGTTAAGAATCTGGTTTAAGAACCAAGGTTTCCCTGGTTTTTCAATGACTGCATGGTCCTGGGCAGCCAGTTCTGGGTCTTCATTCTGGTCTGTCTTCAGCTGAGGGGAATTGTGGCAGTGTGTGCAATAGGGACAGATAATGATGCTCTGAGAATGGTAGTTAGTGCATGGTGTTCTGCACCACAATACTTTTTTCCTCTTCATTGTTTAGTGACTCAGTTTATCATTCCCTCTACTACACTGCATTTTTAAAGAGAATACTATTCATCTTCTTGCAGGTATTAGAAAACTGAAAAATTGGAAGGAGAAAGAAAAAAAACCCAAATGATGGCACCTTTAGATTGTCTTCTAAAAAAAGAAATTCTCCCTGTTGTAGATATAGAGGAGACAGGAAAACTGCAATCCCTGAAGATTTGCCCTAATCCTAGAAGATAAATATTATTAATGTCACAGTGAGGATAAAAACCACATCTTCTTTCACCTTCCAGGTTATTAGGAATCCCTTAAAGGAATACTCATCTGTGCAATCAGGCCCTTGCTTTGCAACTTACCAACCATCCAACTGCTTGGAATTCTTGCAAAATAGTCTCTCAGTGAATTCCAACACTGGGGTAGTAGACAAATTAATAGTAACAGAGGCACCTGGAATAGCTTCAATAGGAACTGAAAGTCTAGAGGAATTTCCAGTTTGAGCTAGCAGTTAGTGAGATTTAGTAGAGCTTTTCAGCAAGCCAAAAGTTTGATTTCTTCTCCTTTATGCTCATTAAGATACAGTAGTTGATGGTCATAAAAATTGCCTCTGTGTAAAATGTACTCATTCATCTTCCCTTAAGTTTCATATAACAGAATATTATCATATATTGTTACAGTCTGCTTATGGCAAACCTCCCAGTTGTATAAATAATTTCATATAGTTTTTCTGTAAAATTGGAACATGTTATTTTGAATGGAGCAAAGGAAAGTAGAGAAGATAAATGAAAGTTGTTTTGCTTTGGATGCTTTTCAGCTTACATAACCTCGTATCCCTACATCCTAGTAAAATGTCTGATCTGTGACTTTCTCTTTCCCCTGTTTCATAGCCCATTTCTGACCTGGAGAGACGTACAGCACATTATTGTCAGGACTTCACGTGCAGGACATCTGAATGCTAATGACTGGAAAACCAATGCAGCTGGTTATAAGGGTGAGAGCTTTCTTTCTTTTTTGCTATCACAAGCAACCTATTATTTGATAATTTTGTTTGACACTATGCTGTGCATAGTTTGGAGACCTTTCAGCCTCAATCTGAAGGGGCCTATCTTCTCTTATACAAGGAAAACCTTTTAGAATGACTAATGCACAAAACTGTCAGCTACAAAATGCATTAGCCAGATCTTCTGAGTCCATTTCAGTCCCATATCACACACTGCTGCCAGAAAACTAAGTAAATTAGTGGTGTTTAATTTTTGTTTTTATACCTAGTGTTCTGATAAAGTAGCAGAGAGTTGAAGATGCAGCAATTCTGGATTCCAGCCATGTTCTCGCTCAGAGTTATTGACAGTTTCAATTTAAAATGATGAAACAGTATTTTCAAATTTCATTTTTATATGATAAATCCTACATTATTTATATGTAAAAATTCTGTCAGATATTGGATAAAATCAAATTTTGAGCTGTCATGGCTTTTCCTGGGACAGGTAATTGTTTTTCAGTTACCTGTCAGGTAGATTTCTAAAATTTTGTACCATGTTATAAATTTGATAAAAGCTACATCTTAAAAATATTTTTTTCACTTTTGTAATGGAAGCAGAGGTAAGCACTTGTACCATTAAATAAGATATGTATTTTCAGGGTGGGTTAAAATAGAACCTTGAATCTGTACATTTTATTTCAGCACAGTTTGTCTTCTGATTCCAATTCACTACATTCTAACTGCTTTCAGTTTGTATTGCATCCTAAACAAAACCCTGGAATGGCTTATTTCTTGTTCTCTTTTCATAAGAATTCCACCCAATACTGAAATACCTCTTATAGGATGATATTTGATCTGTTTGTGCCAGGATCTCCTGAGAGAAAAATGCAATATAAAGAGTTATCAAATCTTTGCCCTGGTTTCACTTCAAAACTGAAGCCTATATTTAATCTATTTTGGATCAAGGCACTGCTACTGTAGAGCATCTTTAATATATAATTCTGACCTATGACATTTTTGCTGCAATGGCATAGAAACCAAAAAAAAAAAAACCTTTTTATTTTTGGATCCAAACCAATCTCTAACTACAGAGAATGTGTTTAGAAATGGATATTTGATCAGAACCTCCTAATCATGTGAAGGTTCTTATGTTCAAGGGCCTGGTTTTATCCCATTTACAAGTGCATGCCCACACACAAAACACATAAATAGATAGTTCCTTAATTGCAATAACGTTACAGTATTTGTTATTGTGAAACATGTCCCAGAACTTAAAAAGTTTTATCAGGAGATTGTGACTCTATCATCAGTTTATTGAAGGTATATGAAGGTCAAAGAACACTTTTCAAGTAACATAAAGCAGACCTAATTTTTTCATATCTTACTTCCAAAATTCTATATTTTTTATGTTTTTCCACTTGTTGCCCAAGAGAGGCAAACACCCTGTGAGTCATTTCACAGCAGCTGTCACTCATATCAAAAGACAGGTCACACAAAGGTCACACCAGCAGCAGCAGCATCACTGGCAGCAGGACTTGCAATGTTGAATCACTGTTGAACCACTGCTTATTCTGAATCCTTGGAACCATCTTTCTATGCATTGCAACATATATATAGTAAGGAAAAGGGATGAAAAAAGGTTTTGTCTCCACTCATGGAAAGTCACAAACATAGATAAGCTCAACTTGGTAACTTGGATTCAGGAAAAACAACTTGAACTGGCTGAACTCTGCTGTAGTCTCTATGGTGAAATTGAAAAAGAGGAAGACAAGCTAAATGCCTTGACCTCTGCACAGCTCAGGAATCAACCTTAACCCAAATAAAAGCATTAGTTTTAGCTAAATTATTTTGGCAACTTAGGCTGAACACATGGTTCCAATAAAAATACATCTCTCTTTAAACTCCTGTTGGTTTTGGAAGAAGGAGAAGCAAAAGATTTAGTTTAAATCACAACATCCGAACCTGAAAAGGGGATATGCACACCACTGCTGGCAAGATCGAAAGAGGTTTTTTTTATTGCACGTGGCAATATTTAGTATAATATTACACTATTATCCTTCACTATCGCCAAGAGTAACAATTAAAGTATAGTTTTTCATAGATGAACTACTCTGATCAGACTGAGTTCCGTAAGGAATTGTATCATAATTTTGTTGATAACAAGATCCATGTTTCTTCCAGAGCATGTTCTTAAGAGGGGATGGAAGATTTTTTTTTTAATTATCTAAAGAAGACAGTCACAAAAAACAATCTACCTTTCTTCAGTGCATGCTAGTGGAGAAAGAGGAAAACAAGAATAAAGACGGGTCTGCCACTTTAGATGTAAGAACTGAAAGGGTGAAAAACAGCAAAAACCTGAAAAAACCTTTCACTCAACAAAGGGTCAGCAAGAGCTGGTAGTTGAAAGTGGGTCAGCATGCCATTTCAGAGGGCTGTTTTGCTGGTCTGCATGGCAACCCTCTCCCTTGCCATAGTCCCTGGCAGTGTTTTCCCATTGCGGAACACGCAGAAAGAGCTCACAGATGTCATTACTAGTTTCAAGATCTCCTTCTTTTTAGTCCTTACATTTATACAAAGAAGGATTAATTCATGAAAGACACTTAGGCCAGTTAGTGATTTGCTAAAGCAGTGCTTGTTATTTGTTTAATTTTTCTGGCAAGTAAACAGTGCACATTAAATTCATGTCAATAGAATTAACTCAGGAATGAGCAAGAATTTTTACTTGGTAGGGGTTTTTTTATTATTTTCTTGTCAGATAGCATGCATCTTTTCTCAGGTACTTGTTATTTTGTAGTCTAAAAAGAAAGACTTGAATACTCAGGATATTTTCTGGTTAGTCAGTTGTACATATAATTTGTCAATAGAGAGATTTTTAATAATTAAAGCAGTTAATTAGCTGATTTTATGGAAAAATACTTGAGAGCATCTGTTCTTGTGAAGATATCAAAACTGTTGATCTGTTTCTGCTATGGCAGATTGGATGCAAATCCTTGTTGTCAGCTGTTTAGTCAACAACAGAGCATGCAAGTGCATTCATAAAAAGGAAACTGCATTAATGCTGACTTGTCTCTGAGTTGAAAGAGAATGAAACACTGCAGTTCTAAGAACAATGATCAAATCATATTAACAGTTCTTTGTCTGTAAGTGAAGCTCCACATACTGTGAAATACTATCTCTGGAGAAACAGATCATTGATAGGGAGGAATACTACTAATTTGCAGGGAAATTTTTAGAGAACATACTTCACTCTTCCTGACTCTAAAGCACAGGCAATAACACTTCAGTACACTGAAATAAAATGCTACTGAAAGATAAAATGAAATCAAAATTCTACCCAGATTTTTCAGTTTCAGACCATTCCTAGGTCCAGAGGAGATACTCTTCCTAGAGAAACCAAACTGCCTCAATTGCCAAGGAGTAATAACAGAGTTATGTCACATCCCTTTAGGTTAGCCAAAGTATCTGCTGCTTCCATTGAAGAGTGACCACTGAAAAGGATTAGTCACTTAATATTTTAGAGCCTTTTAATTGCTTAATTACAGTATTTAATAAAACTGGTAATTATATTAGTTGTGAGCAGAGCATTAGCAATCTGAGAGTGAGAAAGAGATGAGTCTATCTAGGCTCCTATTTAGGAGACCTAGACTGGACAGATTTATCTTGTGGTAACCAAGCCAGGCAGGAATTCAGAAATGAGCAAGAATATCTTTACAATGCGTGCATTTCAGAGAAAACAAATAAACTATTCATAAACACTGTACTGCATGTTTTCAATAGCATTAAAATGTAAATAAATTCTAAATTATATTTTTGAAATATTGTCAGAAGCTGGCATAAGACTTTAGGAAAACAGCAAGCACTCATAAATGGTTATGTCAAACAATCAAAGCTGTTCATCTGTAAAAAGACCTTCCACTCTTACAGATACTTCCCGATATTTTCACTGGCAGTGATTATCAACTCCTATCCACCCCTAATGCTCATACACATAGTGGATGGAGCAAGTGAAACTGTAGCTTTGAGATTAGCTATTGTAATATGCCAGCTTTCTTTAGTTGTCAATAAGACACCAAACATATGCAGTTGCATTGGTCTGTGTAGGAGTGAGGAACATAATATCCTGTGCAAGCTAGACTAGTGGTTTTTTTTTCTTGAAATATTAAAGGATGACCAGCCTGGCTGAACAGGTGGCTTTGACTGGAACTCAGGAGAAAAAAAGGAGTTTATCACCTTAGGGAGACTACTGGCAGGATACTTAAGAGAAGTACAAGGATGTCATGAGGTTATGCAGTGAGAAAACTGGAAAGGCCAAAGCCCAACTAGAACACAATTTGGCAAAGGTAGTCTCCATCCTTTATTGGATGCAGGGGGAAAGACAATAACGAAGGATGAGGAAACGGATGAGGTAGTTAATACCTTTTGACCTTTCAATACCTGTCCAATAATAAGACTCATTGTTCTCTGAACTGGAAGATGGGAATGGGAAAAAGAATGGAACCCCCATAAACCAAGGGGAAATGGTCAGTGACCTGCCACACCACTTAGATACATACAACTGTATGTCGTCAGTTGGGATCCACACAAAGATACTGAAGGAGCTGGTGCAAGAGCTCACCACTCTCAGTCATTTACCAGCAGTCCTGGTTAACCAGAGAGGTCCCAGTTGAAGGGTCCAGAAGAAGGATCTGGGTGACTACAGACCTGTCAGTCTGACCTCTATGCCAGGGAAGGCCATGCACCAGATCATCTTGAATGCCATCATATGACACATACAGAACAACCTTTGACACTGTTTGCCACAGCATTCTCCTGGAGAAATTGGCTGCTCATGGTTCAGATGGAAATAAATGACTGGATGGCCAAGCCCAGAGAGTGGTGGGGATTGAGTTAAATTCAGCTGTAACTACTGGTATTCTCCAGGACTGAGTACTGGGGCCAGTTCTGTTCAATATCTTTATCAATAATCTGGACAAGGGGATCAAGTACACCTTCATTCAGTTTGCAGATGGCACCAAGTTAGCTGGGAGTGCTGATGAGCTGGAGAGGAAGGAAGGCTCTGCCGAGGGATCTGGTCAGGCTGGATCAATGGGCCAATTTGTGAAATGCAACAAGGTGGCATTCCAGGTTCTGCACTCTGGTCACAACAACCTTGTGCCACACTTCAGGCTGGAAGAACAGTGGCTGGGAAGCTGCTTGACATAAAAGAACTTGGGGTGCTGATCAACATTAGCAGAGTTGGAGCATGAGCCAGTAGTTGCCCAGGTGGCCAAGAAAGCCAATGACATCCTGGTCTGGATCAGGAATAGTGTGGCCAGCAGGACCAGGGCAGTCACTGTTTCCCTGTACTTAGCACTGGTGAGGCTGCATGTCAAGTCCTGTGTTAAGTTTTGGAACCCTCACAACAAGAAAGACTTTGAGGACTGGAACGTGTCCAGAAAAGGGCAACAGAGCTATTGAGTCTGATGAGGAGCTGTTGAGGGAGCTGGAATTGTTTAGCCTGGAGAAGAGGAGGCTAAAGGACCTTATCTTTCTCTGCCTGAAAGGAGGTTGTAGCAACGTGACAGTTGGTCTCTTCTCACATGTAACAAGCCAAGGATGAGGAGAATTGTGACAGGGGAGGTTTAGATCCAATATTAGGGAAAATTTCTTCTATGAAAGTGTTGTCAAGCATTGGAACAGACTGCCCAGGCAAGTGGTGGAATCACCATCCCAGGAAGTGTTCAAAGGATGTGTAGATCTGGCATTTGGGGACATGGTTTAGTAGTTGACTTGGCAGTGTAAGGTTAGTGGTTGGACTTGATCATAAGGATTTTTTCCAGCCCAAATGATTCTGTCATTCTAAGTAGGCAGATGACAGTAAACATATTCTTGGAAAAGGCAATCTAACTGTATATACGTTTGTCTTCAACAGATTGGTGGATATAAAGTCTGAGAGAGATGTTGTCCTCACATAGGTAGGCATTAGCCTTGTTAGCTGAACTGGTTAGATTAATCTGAACATTTTGCATTATAGCTCCTGATTGAAAGTTGTTTGAAGTCAGGGTAGCATTCATTTTAGCACCAGGAAAGGAGAGACATAATCGAGCTACAATTACTAGCTAGCCTAACAGTGGCTGGAAGTGTCTCCCCCAGCACTGATAGTACATGTATGATGGGAAAGGTCTGTGTCCTCAAGAATCTCATCCACGTTTAAATACCGTATGGTTCACAGGTCAACATCATAACCTTTATAACTGCTTCGTACAGAAATCCTTGCTGCAGCTAGAGGAAATATCTGTAATGGGATTTGGAAATTAAGATAGCTGAGGAAAAGTGGAGTAAAGACATGCATGTTTTAGCAGCAAGGTTAAAATTACTGTCTTTTCACTGGATGGTCACTGTGACCTTTCGAGGTGACTCTTGTTTCCTTCTTGCATGCAGCAGTTCAGTTTCTGGCTATAAATAAAGTTTTCTTTAACTTAATATTAAAATTGCAGTGCTTGGTATGTTAAACCCAAACAACCAGGTAACTGAGTTCTGCTAGCCTTGAGTAAGAACTGAAGTACCTCTTTGGGATTTGGGGAAGGGAGTTGGAAAACATCTTGAATTATGCAGCCTAGGTCATGGTTATTGAATTTTTTTTTCTTCCTGACAAAACTGAGGTTACAAACAATGTTGTTTCCAGTTGAAAGGCATATAAGGTCAGGAATTTTTCTGTATAGTTCCAGAAATGAGGATGTACAAAGTAGGAGAGGGAATCTTTCACAGAAGCCAGGCAGGCATTATTACTTTTCCCAGCCTCAAACTCTTCATTATCAAAGCTCCTCATTTACTTTTTGGATCTGCAACACTGTGTTTTCTGTTCCCTCTGAAAAGCAAGGAATGAAGCTGTAAAAATGTAAAAACAGAGTTCAAGCAGAAGCTTCAAGCCTGTGTCAGGATGGATACATAAAGGAAAATGGATGGACATCCACCATGATTTTGTCTTAGAGTTGGTTGCTTTCCTGAGGTCATATATTGTAAGTCAAACTTACACATGTCCTGAAATGTAAATGAAATGGCTCTAAAGCAGGAGTAATAGCAGGCAAAAGGCAAAATTAGGCTTTAATGTTCTACTATAATAGCACTCAGAATTGTTACCAAACCATGATCGGCATAGCAAAGAATTTAAATTAGTGCCTCAGTTCAACAACTGAGATAACTTCCTGTCCGTTTGTCTTAGATATAAAGGTATACACAAATGCTATGTTCTGCAGCTCTCTAGTATTCCAAACATTGCCAAGTGGACTGACGGCTCTAACAGGATGCACACCATGAGAGTGATAATCTTTGACATTATTTCCTTTTAACAAGCCCAACTCAGACATTTATGAAAACCCTGTAACGAGCTGGGGGGCAGGGAGGAAGCAGAGGTTTGAAAGTCTTCCCCTGTGGACTCATAACCATAAGAGTCTGCCACTTACTGTGAAATGTAAATTTCTATTTTGCAGTATTAAGGACGAAGAACCAGGATCAATGAATTTTAAAAATGACTGATAAACTGATACAATTCTCCAAAGCAAAAGGCTTAATTACAGACACCGTGAACACTGAATTTTAAAAGAAAAGTCCTTGGAAGTTACATGTATTTGCATGACCTCTTTATATACTAATTCTCAATGTGGTACCCTTGTGAGAAAGTTCTAGGCAAATATCTAGTCATGCTTGTATCTATCCATAGCAATGGTGAACATCTTTTGGATGGGGTAGGCCTGTCTTTTTAAAAAACCAACATACACTTGCCTTTGTGAACACCAAATCTCTTCTTCACTGCTGTTGCATTGCTATAATGCCTTTCAGTAGTTACAAAACTGGCAGTAGTTTTATTATCAGAGTATGTCCACTTTAATGGAACTAGGATTCAGGCCAGTTAGGAAGCAGATCACACTATCTACAATGTAGTATTTTAAGCACTTAATGTATCGTGTCAGGATGTAGAATTTCATGAAATAATAGGGAAAGATAAGGGCCTACATAGGACAACTCAGCTCAGTTAGATGCCTGAAGTTATATATAATAGTATCCTTTTTTCCCTTCAGAAAAAGCAGCTTTTGAGGATTTGCTTTTAAGTCAGGGGAGGCAGAACCTCACCCACCACACTGACATTACTGGCCAGCTATCTCTATAGACCTGGCTTACTGTTTAACTCTCTTTTGCTTCAGGTTACTGATGAGCATCTACTACATAGCTCCACAAGGTACTGTGAAGTTGGCTTAGTTAATTAATAATTTCTCTAGTTATTCTATTTGGCATCATTATCATTAAACAATTTGCAATACACTTTTTTGTGATTTACTGCATGTTTGTATATCCTTTGTCTGCCGAAATCTGCAGCAGCTGTATGCTCAGTCAGGAATTAGTTTGGAGTGTAAATATCCTACTGGAGCTCCAACACTTCAGGACACACAGAGCCTCAGTGTGGCACAGAACAAGAGGGATGCCATGTGTCTGATATATCTGACAGCACAGAAATGCTATCTTTATGTCTCCTGCTAACAACCTGTCAGGATTTCCAGTTATAATGCCTTTGACTCAACCTGTCATCATCTGTTCTAAGATAAAGCCTAGCACAGACATTCTCACCAAAAGGTATTTTTATTGTTTGATAGAATGAGATTGTATTTGTCCACTTTTGAGCTATCAAGGAATCCTAAATGTATCTCCTAGGGTGAATTTGCTCCTCATAGAGGAGATGGGTACATTTTTTTATAAGGTGTTGCACAATGCAGTCACAAAATACATTTTTTCTTTAAAAAAAGTTGCAAACCACCATGTTTTCCAGTGGATCCCCATGCTAAAGAAAAAATTGAAAAAAAAGGAACCTATTCAGTTTAGAAACAGTACCACTAGTTAAAAAATTACAGCTTCTATTACTGTAGATGCTCCTTAGCCAACTTTATTTCAGCAAACATTTTTTTCACCCTTCTAAATGCATATAATCGTCAGATTTATTCCATTCACATAAACTGTCTTATTTCAAGTGAATTAATGTCTTCAGTAAAGGCCTTATGATTTACAGCCAAATGCTGCTGCAGAGGAGTCTTAGAATCCTGCTGCAGAATTTTCATGGCAATCACCAGTGTCTAGGTTTGAAAAGACAGGTGTCTGCTAAGGAAGGCAGAAGCCTCTCTTGAAATGGAAAATGGAAAACTTCCCTCCCTCTGAATTATTATAATTTTGAAATTAAGGGACTCTCAGGCAAAGATATGGGATTAGGAATAACAATTCTTTATAAGGAAAAATAATTTAAGAAAAAAAAAAAAAGCAGTAATACAAAGAACACTAACAGAGTGAGAATACGACCTGACACCCTGTTGGTCAGGGTGCTGGTAGCAGTCTGATTAAATGCTGGCTGCAGTCCTCCTGGAGTGGCAGATGTGGTTCTGTTGAAGCAGTGATCCTGTAGAAGGGTGGAGTTTTCCTCTGAAGGTCCAGTGGTGGTGTAGATGGGCCTGGTCTTCTTCTGAGAATCCAGTGGAAAAGAAAGCTGCTCCTCTGGGAATCTGGTGGCACAAGGCTGCCTGTGGTGTTCTAGACCTCAGATCATATCCAGGTAGGAATGCTTGGCTCCTCCCCCTGGGTGGAGCATCTCCCAGTGGGATGATGTAATTTTATCAGCCATGCAGTGAGGCTCCATGGCCCATTAACAGAAGGTATCTCCTTGAGGGTGGATTGGTTGTGGACGACATAAAGAAAGCTACCCCACCTGGTTTTAACAGGTGGCCAATTAACAGAAGATAACTGCCCGACCTCTGACAGATGGGAATAGAATACACACCCCCAGCCATGTCTTGCATTTGCAACCTAACACAACCAGTCAGCAGTAGTCAGGTTTTCTGTTTCCATCACAACTCTGCTGCTTCAGAGGCTGAGAAGTAAGCCAGTCTTCTTGGTCACTCTGCTGAAGTTTTCAGCAAAGCTCACTGGTGTTTTCTGTGACTCTGGGTAAGATATCCCCATATGCAGGACGCTGTCTATGTGTGAACACCATGTCTTCTGAAGACTTCATTAACTTGGTTAACTCATTCCTAAACAAGCTCTGAGAAGTAAATCAGGAACTATTGGCATGGGAGAACTTGTTACGGCTGTGCTTGGTACTCATGGATGCTCACTGCTGACCGCAGACCAGCTGAACCCCAAGACTAAGGACCTCTGCCTGGAAGCTGCTAATGCTCCTGAGAGGCAGGAGCTATTTGGGTGGTATGTTCTGTCACTGCTAGTAGAGCCCAACTCTGAGAGCACAAAAGTGTACTTTGCTTTTAGTGCCTTTTGTCAGCCAATGTCTATTTAATAACCACATGAGCTTTAAATTCCTGAAATAGATAAAATATGTCAGGATGTGAAGGAAAATAGAATCTTGGATTTAATTTCTCAGTGTTTTAAGATAGTGTGTTCTAAGGCTATTTTTTAAATGACTGCAAAGCCTCATGGCAGTGTCAGAGTTAAATACTCAAAAAGGTAGACTGGTTACTGGAGGTTTAGTTTCTACTAGCTATCCTGCTAGTTTTTCTGGGCAGTCTGTATTTAATTTTATCAATTAATAGGAGCTTTTTGGCAGAAAGAAAAAATGTAAAATCCAGAAACCTCTTCTTTTTTTTTTTTTTGTCAAATCTATTATCAGGTTGAGCCATGTTTAGTATATTACTAAAAAAATTATTTGTACTAATGCAAAAATCAGAAATAGACACAAACATAACTGGAATCTCAATAAAAGCAATTTTTGAAGTATTCTGTTAGCACGTTTTTGACTTTGAAAATGTTCAAAGGCCTGGAGCACCTCTCCTATGAAGAAAGGCAGGGAGGAGTGGGGTTGTTCAGCATGAAGAAGAGAAGGCTCCAGTGAGACTTCATTGTGGCCTTTCAATATATAAGGGGTTCTTAGAAGAAAGACAGAAATTTTTTATGAAGATCTTTAGTGACACAACATGGGGCAATAGTTTTAAATTGAACAAGGATAGATTTTGACTGGACATAATGGAAGATATTTTTATATGTGGTGCTTGGTAACAGCCAACATGGCTTTACAAGGGGGAAATCACGTCTGAGAAATTTGGTGACCTTTTGTGATAGGCCTGCAGGATTGATAGATAGGGGCAGAGCAGAGCAACTGACATCATCTACCTGGACTTGTGCAAAGTGTTTGACATTGTACCACTCAACATCCTCGTCTTCAAATTGAAGAGACGTGAATTTGATGGATGAACCACTTGGTGGGTGAAAAACTAGCTAAAAATGGCCACACACACAGAGTTGTGGTCAATGGCTCATTGTCCACATGGAAACCAGTGACAAGTGGTGTCCCTCCATGGTCAGTACTGTGGCAGATACTGTTCAACATCTTTGTTGGTGACATGGACAGTGCAATCAAGTGCACCCTCATCAAATTTGCTGACAACATGAAGCAGTGTGGTACAGTCAACATACTGGAGAGAAGAGATGCCATCCAGAGGGACCTTGAAAGGCTTGAGAGGTGGGTTCGTGTGAACCTCATGGAGTTCAACAAAGCAAAGTGAAAGGTCTTTACACCTGAATTGTGACAATCCAAGACATATCCACAGGCTGGGCAGAGAAGTGGTTGAGAGCAGCCCTGTGGAGGAGGGTTTGGGAGTAATGGTTGATGGCAAACTTATCATGGGCTAGCAGTGTGCACTTGCAGCCCAGAAAGCCAATCCAATCCTTGGCTGCATTTAAAGGAGTGTGGCCAGCAGTTCGAAGGAGGTGGTTCTGCCCCTCTACTCTGTTCTGGTGAGATTCTAGCTGGAGTGCTGTGTACAGTCCACAACATGAGAAGGACATGGAACTGTTGGAGCAAGTCCAGAGGAGGGCTGATAAGTTGATAAAAGGACTGGAGCATCTTCTCTGCAAAGACAATCTGAGAAAGTTGAGGCTGTTCAGCCTGCAGAAGGGAAGGTTGTGTGGAAACCTCATAGCAACCTTGCAGCATCTGAAGAGGGCCTACAGGGAAGCTGGAGAGGGACTCTTCATCAGGATCTGTAGTGATAGGACAAGGCGTAATGGGAGCAAATTGAAAGAGGGGAAATTTAGATTAGATATTAGGAAAAAATTTTTTACTGTGAGGGTGGTGAGACACTGGAACAGGTTGCCCAGGGAGGTTGTGGATGCCCAACCCTGTCAGTGTTCAAAACCAGGTTGGATAAGGCCTTGAGCAATTTGAGGCACCAGGACTAGCTGATCTTTAAGGTCCTTTCTAACCCCTTAATATTCTATGATTCTGTGATTTTATTATTTGGATGGTGAGGCACTGGAACAGGTTGCCCAGGGAGGTTGTGGATGCCCAACCCTGTCAGTGTTCAAAACCAGGTTGGATAAGGCCTTGAGCAATTTGAGGCACCAGGACTAGCTGATCTTTAAGGTCCTTTCTAACCCCTTAATATTCTATGATT
The DNA here is from genome assembly GCA_013398275.1 of Promerops cafer. NCBI lineage: Eukaryota > Metazoa > Chordata > Aves > Passeriformes > Nectariniidae > Promerops > Promerops cafer. The sequence continues at coordinate 96,919 of VZSE01011749.1, forward strand.
CTGTGATTTTATTATTTGGATGGTGAGGCACTGGAACAGGTTGCCCAGGGAGGTTGTGGATGCCCAACCCTGTCAGTGTTCAAAACCAGGTTGGATAAGGCCTTGAGCAATTTGAGGCACCAGGACTAGCTGATCTTTAAGGTCCTTTCTAACCCCTTAATATTCTATGATTCTGTGATTTTATTATTTGGATGGTGAGGCACTGGAACAGGTTGCCCAGGGAGGTTGTGGATGCCCAACCCTGTCAGTGTTCAAAACCAGGTTGGATAAGGCCTTGAGCAATTTGAGGCACCAGGACTAGCTGATCTTTAAGGTCCTTTCTAACCCCTTAATATTCTATGATTCTGTGATTTTATTATTTGGATGGTGAGGCACTGGAACAGGTTGCCCAGAGACACTGTGGATGCCTTAAGCCCAGAAGTGCCTCAAGGCCAGACTGTACAGGGCTTCCAGCAGTCTGGTGTAGTGGAAGGCGTCCCTGCTTACAGCAGGGAGATGAGACTCGATGAGCTTTAAATGTCCCTTCCAACCCAAATCGTTCTGTGCTTCTACGATCCTATGATATAGAGGCTCTTCAGATTCTCATTGTGCATCCTTGTAGCTGCCACTTTTAAAACAAATATATTGGGCAAGTTTCTGTTTTTCACAACCTTCTCTAGTGTGGTGATACGTGTAAGAACTCAATCTTCCCATATCCATATGGAGTCTTTAAAAATTCCTGGATTTCAGGGAATTCTTTGAGGAGGAAAAACTTAGTTTGCTGTTTCATTTGGTTTTAGGTACAAAAATCGAGGGATTGTTCTGTGTAAAATACAAAAATACAAATAATCTGCTTAATTTGAGTTGGTTTTAAAAGCAAGAATGAAAAAGCAAGTTTTTGCACTCTTGTGTTACCGGCTTGTAAAGCAGTTATGTGTTTCAGAAATCACACTCAATTGTCACAGATTGCTGGTGATAAGTTGACATGAAATAGGAATATGGCTGAAACAAGATGAATTATTATTCAAGATCAGTGTTGTCTTAGAGAGGACATGACAAAACAAAACAGTTTAAGCCATGTCATCATAACATTTCTCCCCTTTTTGTCCCTTTAATTCTTGTTAGACAGTTGTTTTTCCTTGTTGAAATATTTCAATATTCTAAACAAATGACAGAAAAGCAATGTGGAATTGTTAAAGCATTATATAATTAGTTCATTCTATTTGCAATTAAAATGTCAAATGTAAAAGATTGCTGTAGATCAGTTGAAAGTATTTATGAGCTGAGGGTAATTCAAGAGGCTCACATATTCTAGACCTGCTAAGCAATATTTAAGAAAACCATAGTATTGATGGGCATTTTAGACTCCTATTCTGTCAATCTCATTTTGAATCAAGATCCTATAGTAGCATAAATGGACAGATCACTATAGTTCACATATCCAACAGATTAATCTAGTTGAGGAAGCTGCATGTTCCTCATTTGTCACACTGAAATTATTAGTATTTCTCTCCTGATTTAGATTTGATATGTGTATACAGAATATTTCTATTTCAAATGCTGCTTGCACAATACACAGAATATGATATATAAAAGGCCAAAAATATAGTAGGGAGAAAATTTTATGCAGGCCTTTTGTCAGAAGAGTAAAATAGCGAGGAAGGCTTAGTGTCTGAGTTACTGGTGAGACATCTTGATGACTGGCAATGAAACTGCAGCCCAGCAAATCAAGTTCAGCTGCACTGGAAATGTGTTTTTAGTGTCTGGGCCCAATTTTTCTGAAGTCTGCATGATTCTCTGTTATGATTTATCAACACCAGCTATTCATATTTCTCACAGTCAAGTCAAAGGGGATATACATCCTAACTTTAGATTTGAGGGTAGCTTTGTATGTAAATGAGAAAGTTACTGAATTTTCGACAGCAATTTCAGACAAAAACAAGGAGATTATGAAAAAGGTGGGGAGTCTCTCCAGCAGCTCAGAAGGCCTTATTTTTGTGGTGCACTAATGAAGGAATTGCACCAGGGATAAATAAATGGACTTTAGCCCTGAGAAATGTTGCTTCATCTTTAAGATGAAAACATCTTCAAGAGAGATTAAAGAGGTCGGCTAAAACTCAGTATTTGCTTCGTGTTGTGGGAGGCAAGTTTTTCTGAGAAACATGCCCTGCATCTGTAAGGCTCTGTGTATGCCTGTGATTTTGCAGAAATAAAAATGATCAATTTGTACTGCTGTCTGACTGGAGAGAGAATTCAAGACAGCTTTACCAATGGATGCCTTGGTCACATAAGGAGATCACATATTCAACCCTTCAGCTTAATAAAAGCAACAGTCTATTCCTCAGCCACCAGCTTACATTGTATCATCCTCATATTCGTATTTTGTTTGTGAAAGACAAATACCTAAGTACAAAACAGCCCAGTACTCCCTCTGACATGTGAAATGATTCCTAGCAACAACTGAGCCCAGTAGCAATTCACGGCAGTGATAATGCAGAGCACATAAGTAGGTAGGTGCAACGTCTGGAGGCATTTTGCATTTGCAGTTAGCTTATCTCACTCTGCAGTCATCATTACTTTGCAGATAGTGCTTTTGATTAATCTGGGTTAGGAAAGTCAACTCAGTATCTTTTGCATACAAATCAGTGGCAGTTCCAGGTGTTTCCTAGAAGACATTTAGAGATCCATGTAGACCACCAGGTTATTTTTAACCTTTGGGATAGGCACCTTGGCATATAGTTCACAGGAAAACAAGGATGTACACAGATGAAGAAGCACGATTTGAAGGTAGTAGAGAGAAAAATCTGTTTTCTTCTCTAAGACACAACTACTTTGTTTAACTCTGTGATTCTTTCCTAAATTGCTGTAATTTGGTCTTTGAAAATTGTGGGCCTCTACTGGTACCTTCAGCTGCTAACCAACCCACTGGATCACAGACTTTGAATTGGAAATGTTTTGGACAGCCAAATGTCAGTCCACATGGGAGGATTTAAGAGTAACCCTGTCTGTCAGGAAGTTTTTATTTCAGTGGGAAGGCCTTTCAAGGAAAAATTATTTCTGTTTCAACTGAGGAAAAAAAAAAAGTCAGGTGCAGAACTTATCATTACACTGCTGCTCTCATGTAAGAGATTTTAAACATTGAGTCATGGACAATTAACACAACCACAAAACCTTGAGTGGTAATTTTTTCTCCTGGATGAAAATTCCTCCTGAATTCTGTCTTCCAAGTAATTGTTAGGGTAGGAAGGATAGAAAGTTCACTCCATAGATTTTATTTGCATACTAGGGAAAAAAATTCTAGGGGTAAATAGCTTAAAAGTCATGTAAGTTTCCATCTGAAGGTCACTGACTGGTGGTGGCAATGTTACATGCTTTTCTGCCCTTATTTCTTTTTAAGAAAAGGTGAGGTGAGGAGAATTTTGGTTCATTGAGCTCAGAAGGTGGGTTGAGCACACAGCATTTTAAAACTGGACATCTTGAGCCCTAATTCAATGTAATTTGCTAACTGTCAAGAATTAAAAATGCATTTTCCATGGGTTAGCTGAAAAAAATTTCCATTCATGAAAATTTAATCCCTTGCTTTTTGAATGTACTATACAGAGTAACTGTGTGCAGTTACAGACCATGTGAGTTAAAACTCTTGTTCCTCCCATTATCTTCTGAGCAGACAGAAGTATTATTAATTAAAATTTTAGTGTAAGAACAGACTTATGTCTTCACAGATAAAGATGCACTCATTATCAGATGCAGTGTTTGCAAGATGACATCTAAGACTAAGGACATTTCCATCACAGGAATCTTCTTCACAATGCAAAACGTTTCTTCATCTAAGCTCACCTTGTCTTCTTTTGTCTGCTCCACCCAAATATAGAAATAGGACATGTCTTTCCCTATCCATTTGTGTCTTGAGTACATAAAAGAGAATTCAGAAGGCTGAAGGAAGACTGAATTTATTTATTTTCATACATTTTAGTTGTGTTTCATTTTGGAACACAGTGCTTGCCTCATATGGCAGAAGAGCTGCATGTAGTTGTCTCCAAAAGAACATTTCCATGCTATGTGCACTTTGGTTTGGGGCTCACAGAGGAGCCCCAAAGGGGTAAGGAGATGGGAAGAAAACTGGTCCATTACACAGTCACTACACCTTGCCTTATTTTTCATTGAAGAATCCTTTTCAGCCAGCAGTTTCAGACAGTATCAGATATTTGGAAGATGTGATCCTTAAAATTTGGACTGTATTTGTTTGAGAAGGCTGGTTTTTTTTCAGACAGAGTCCTTTGAATTTTGGTTTGGCAATGAATAGAGATTGCTTTCACAAACCCTCTACAATGTGCAGTTGGAAGGACTTATACCATGCTTTGTTGCATTGCTGGTTAAAATAGCACTTCCAATTTTCTGTGGGTTTCTGTGGTAGCAAGAAAAACTGATTTACTAATATTTGCAATCTAAACTCCTCCTGTGGAAGCTTTTTTATTTCACCTTCTGCTGTCAGAACTTTATCAAGAACACCAATTTGTCACAATGGAACTTCGTGGCTAGCAACTCTTCCAATTCCTCAAAACCATTTTGCAAGTCTCTTTTTCGATTGGAACAGCAATCAAAAACACACAGCTGATTCAGTAAGTCCTTTTCACCCTCGTCATGCAGACAGCTTTAGGGAGATTCTGGATCTACCTGGTTGGTTGGCCAATGACGTACTGTACACAGGAACAGAAGAGCATCCACATGCTGCTTACACTCAGGGAAGTTCAGAGAATACAACAGTTACAAAATGGTCTGTTCCTTCTCAAATTTATTGTCTCAGTTAGCTTCCTTGAATACACATGCATGTGTTTGGTATTTGAATAATGGAAGTAACCTTCTTCTCATTCATTATGCTTAGCCCCTTGTCATACAAGAGGGCTGAGCTAAATTAAGGCACATGGACAAAGGGCAGTCAGAGGCAATTTTGGTCACTGGCATTCTGCAGTTCTCATGGGAGGGCAATGTAGGTAGTGCCTCATGCCACTTCTGTAATAAAGCAGTGAAGAGATTTGTTGAACAAATTAGATACAGTCATTATCGTTCCTGGCAATGAGATTTTGGAGCTTTGAGTGAAAGTAAAGAAGAAGAGGAAAGAAGTAACTCCTGTTAGGATGCGACACTCTGGAATTAGTCTATGACAAAACCCAAGGGTTTATGCTATAACTGTATCCATTCTGTTTGTACCTTGCAGTGAGCCACCTTTATGGATTTGGACTGATGGATGCTGAAGCAATGGTGACAGAAGCAGAAAAGTGGACAACAGTGCCTCCACAGCATGTGTGTGTGGAGAACACAGATCGGCAAATCAAGTAATACCCGCTACCAAAACTCTTGCTGGCATAAACTTATGGAAAGAAATTGGGTATAATTTACCCCTCCCTTGCATTGTGTATAATGTATCATTTTTAAAGCCAGGGATTCTGTCACATCTACCGATGTAGTGCATGGGGAAAGGCCCTAGTTTAAAGAACATTGCAGGAGGTCAAGGTGTAAAACAGGCCAGACTGGGTAATGGTGGATTTTTATATGGATGATGCATCCAAGAAGAAGAATGGTTGGTTGAATGCATTTCAGTCACCTCTGCAAGAACAGACAGACTTACCAGTCCAGGATGTAACAAGCAAATCTGCTTTTGATACTGTATGATATTGTCTCTCTCCAATAGTTCTTAGGAGAGTCACTAGTTCAGAGGCCAAGGCTAAACTGCTTTTCACTTGCTAAGATAGGGTGTCTATAGAAACAGGCTTAAGAGGAAAATTCTGATATGTGCACTTCAAGGATATAGAGACCACATCAAGCATGAGACCGCATCAAACACTTCCAAAGCACTAAGAATGTTTTTTGATAATTATATTTGACAGTCTTGATCTGTAACTGGTATAGTCTGCAGGGATGTCATGCCAATTTAAACCAGCTGAGATGCCTTTTGGTACAGTTAACATGTAATACTTGCTGTTACGTAAGTGAGGGTTAGCTATGCCAGGCGTTTCCTGGGGTTTAGCAACCAGCTGTGATCCCATGACAATCTCAGCAATTCTCAGCTGGTCACTAATCCACAATAATGCTCTGTCCCAAAGGCTTATTCCTGTTTTACCTTGTGTATGTGCTTAACAGAAACCCAGGCCGTTGTCATTAGCCATTATTTGCAGTAAAATAATTACTCTGTAGTGGTATTTTCAGCTAGGAAGCACATGTCAAAACTAAGATTGTAGGCTACTGACTTCTCAGTTGTCCAACACTGTCATTACCTACTAAGCAAAAAAGATGGGGTTGTGTATTTTATACAAAAAGTGAGAAATGCTGATGTTGTTTGCTATGCTTCTGTTATAGAACAATACGACCTGACAGCATTGTCCGTTCAATTTACAAAGCCACTGGCTGTTCAGATAATCCTAACCACCATGTGATCTACTTGGAGCATGTTGTTGTGCGTATCACTATTACTCACCCTCGACGTGGAGACTTGGCAATTTACCTAACCTCTCCTTCTGGAACTAGGTCACAGCTCTTGGCCAACAGGTATAGTATGACAACCCAATTTCACAGTACAGTCAGCATGTAGAGCCTGCATTGGTATGTCAGTGTCAGCAAAGAGCAGTCAAGTCATTACAGCAGGTATGGTAGAAGACACAGGTTAATTATTTTTTCTTAGACAGATGGGCAGAGTGAAGTGCAAATGAAGTCAGAGAAGACAGTCTCAGTAGAAGAGTAATGTTAAAATTGTTGAACTCCAAGACGAAGATTAGTCAATTTCAATAGTTCTTGTGAGGCTCATCATTTATTAGATGGCTGCAAAATGTGAAGAAAACAGACACAGTATTCATAAGGAAGCTGAATCAAAGTGTTTATACATATCGCCACTTATTTTTCATTTTTCTCTCTTCTTATCCTTTTTTTTATAGCCATGAAAAACAGATATAATAGTGTATATTTACTACTATTTTTTTAAACCCTTTTTTCAAAATGTACCTGTATATTCAAAATATACCTATATTCAAAATAATACTTGTTTCAAAATCCTTTTGTTCAACATAAACATGCTCAATCCATGAAAGGCTCACAGTAGCATAACACTGAAAAGTAGCACTAGGACTTGAAATTAAAGGGTTCATTTGTAAATTGCAAAATTTAAGTTTTTAGAAGTTAGCCATCGCCTTCAAAAATTTTTAAAAGTTAGACATCAGTTCAGTGATGGATACTTGCTTTCAAATGTCCAGCCATTTTAACAACAGCTACTAAGAAAGATCAATCTTTTTCCTCATCCTGTCACCTCTATGTTATGTTTTTGGAGAAACTGTCACAGTGCATCAAATTGTCCTTCTTTTTCTTCTGACTGAACTCAGACAGGTATCTCTTTGTCCCGTGTATCATTGGACAAATGATAAGTGGAGGGAATCATTAGCAAACTGAAAGACTTCTCAGTGATGTTTCTATTTCTCCGATCTACTAGCAGAAATTTTCTTCAAAGAAAACATTGGCAATCTTTCCCATGTAAATATCATTAAATCCATGGTCAAGAACACCACCTCCTACCAGAGATGGTTAAGGCACTAAAGAAAACTTTCCAAACTTTACCCCAGTTCCAAATGTGCAAGTAAGTTTCATTTATAGTAAAAAATGCTTGTATACTTCTCCAGCTAGCTAGAAATCTTCTTCCTGATGTGACGATAGTATGATAGATAATTCTTTTTCCTTGATGACTTGATTTAGATGACTGCCATTCTGCTAGACATAGAGCATGGCTCCCAGAGAAAAGTTGATATTTACTGATGTTATGTATCAGTGACTGTAAAAACTGCGATCTATCAAACCTGTGTTGTGAGAACTCTTCTGCTGTCATGCTTAAGTCTTCGCAAAATTAATATCCCTAGTCCTACTCTTCAGGGCTTTTAATGAATTGAGAGTGGCTTGCTTTCCAGACTGCTTTTCACCCATACTTCCTCAGCCAGAAATACTGATTATCTAGCTCTAGAGACTGGCATGTCCTCTGGTATCTCAGTGACAGAAGAACTTATATTTCCTCTTGAAACAAAGAGCCTGTTTTGGAGACAGGTGGAGCTCAAATGGAATTGGTTCTGATTGAAGTGTGAATGCACATTTTCATTAGAGATTATGTTAAATTAAAAGAAAAGGTAAACTGAAAATATTCTTCAAGCTGTAGACAGCAATTCACGAAATGGAGAGAAAGTTGTCCTGGAAGTTTAGGGTCCTCTAGAATATCTCCTGTGTTCCATTATGAGTGCTGTCATAGGTTTCTGATAAAGCACCTACTCACATATATCTGTATCTCCCTGCTGCACTACTGCACTGAGCAAAGAATTTGTCCTCTGCTAACCAGTGCAAGACAGGTTTCTCTTATTAGTTATGAAACAGGCTTTTGTTTTTCTGTTTGAAAAATCCATCTTTAGTTTTCTCTTCCATTTTCATGCAGTAGTTCTTCCTCAGTTCAAAATGAAAAAACCTGAAAGTCATCCAGTTAGGTATCCAAACAAAACAATCTTGTGTAAACCCAGTGGTCTTAACACAGCTACTTTTGGCTCTAGGCTTTCATGTGTTGCAGCTGACTCACAGCAAGTGGGAAATACATTCCAGGATTCACAGTTCACCTCTGGTGATGATTGGTGTGTGGAATGGGTGCAAAATTTAATTCAATCAGTGTCTTAGTAACCCCTGCACCTTAAAAGTAATTATTTTCTGTATGTGCAGTAGAGAAAGGGAATGCAAATATATGTAATAAAATAAGGGGATGTTCAGCTCTTTCTTATCTGATAGTATCAGAAGACTAAACAGAAAACAAAGAAACCTGAAAGGCCTTTTCACATTTTGTCACTTCCCAGAAAACAAATAATTCATGACAGAGCTGTTAGAGTCTCACTAGAAATTCCCTTCCCATGCAAACTTCAGAAATAGAGGGACTTGCCATCACATTGGGCTGATGGGCTACTAAACAACTCTGGGCTACTAATATTAGGGAAAAATGTATATTGCAATACAGATACCTAGAAATACCTAGAGGCTTCATGAGCCCTTTCTTAGGGTAAAGTGAGGGATATGAACACAATACTTTCTGAAATGGGGTTTCAAGGCTTACTTTATTTGGCCTTGCTTTAAGAAGTCAAACAGCTTAGAGGTAGTAATTTCTTGAAATTAGGAGTATGCTGTGTGTTGTTGATGTATATGTTTTAGCATCATGTTATAAAATAAAACTTGAAATAGGATGGTTGTTATTCTCCAGTATGAAAAATTAGTTGTGAGGCATTTGATTTTTAAAGTATCAATAATACTGAATATCAGTGAATAAATGCATTCAGCTGTAAGCATGCAGAGATACATTGGCAGCAAATAGTCTGTTTTTTCAGCTATAGGCAAAGGCCCCAGAGGCTGTTGTACGTTGCTACTACCTGACTGAGATGTTTTTCTCAGATGTACAAAACTTTTTAATGTACATGTACAGGATTAATAGCAGCAATACCAGCTGTTTTTACTGAAACCAGGAAAACCGCATTGTTTTACAGTTACTCATCTGGGTTTAATTTGAAACAGTTTGCTTGGTAAAATGTTTTTAAGTGCAAAAGGTATATTTTACATGTGCACTTCTCCACCAATTCTGGAAGAAAAGTCGCTGTGTGTAATTTCTGGTGCATTGACAAGTAGGTCCCTCAAGGCAATATTTGGCCTTTTTTCTGCATATTTTATCCTTAATGTTGGCATCCCCTAAAATGACTTCAGTAAGAAAACTTGTTAGTCAGAGACGATGTGGATTCCTTTGCAGGCATTTGGTGGATAACACTGTCACTGGTTTAAGCCTTATGTGCATTCTTCAAAATCTGCATTACAAGGAACATCTGCTTTGTTGTTTGGAAAGTACTAAACATGATTACATTGGATGTGCTGCAGCAGAGGAAAATACAGGCTGGAAGAGTATGGCTGGTGTGAGGATGAGGCTAGAGTTAAGTCCAAAGGGGAACAGTATCCCCTTTTCAAAAACAATTGGCCAGTGGATTTGGCAGCATGGGTTTCTGAGTGTTTTTTGAGACATACCAAGGTTAGTTCTAACAAACATTCAGTACAGGCGGGCTATGGAGGAGAGGCTAGATACAAAGGGAGTAGGAGAAACAAACTTAGGGCTCATTTGTCTCCCACTGAAGTCATGGCTTATTTAATTCTTGCCCTTTAAATTTAAAGCAGCTGTTGCCATTTGAACTGCGTAACTGAAATATTTCAGCCACATGGTGGCAACTTTCCAGGCCACTAGCTTCATAAGCTTATATGGCCCTGGTATTAATAATACTTCTCTTCAGTAACAAAAGAATGTATTTTCATGACCATCTTTTTCCTATCGTGAAACCTTAGACAATCAGTAAATTTTAATATCCTCCTCTGCAGAACTCTTAGACCAAAACCAAGTTATTCTTATCTAATCTTACTCAATTGTTCGCTTCATAAAACGCCTTGGTGATCTGAAGTAGAGTAAAACTTTCTTTATAGGCATGCATCTTTTTTGCAGCTTACACATTATACTCTAATATTAAAGAAAAGTAGCATTTTATGTATCCTAATATGGTAAAACATAAGGGCCAACCTTCATGCTGAGTCTCACTGAAAAGGTCTCTGAGGTGGTAGTAATCTAAGTCCGCAATGAGCTAACAATAATCCTATGCTTGTACTGTGTCTACAGGGTGAAACAGTTCTTGGAAAAACATTTCTCCTGACTCATATTTGCTATGTTTTGTTTAATTCATGTTAGATATAGCTTTTCTTTTTTTTTTTTTTNACAGATATCCCGCTACTGAGCAGCTGGCTGACTAGTGGAGTGTGTGGAACTCCTCAGCCTCACATGTCTGCAGGTAGTGATAGATCATTTAATGTGGATATGTGTAGTTCCTGGGGACAAGCTCTCCACTTTTAAAGGTGGTGATTGCCATACTAGTCACTATTTCAGGCTGGCAGGCATTGTACACTATTGCTCATGTTACTCCAAACAACTTTATCGTGGTAGTTCAGAGATACCCATTGTTTCATAAAACTAACTCTGATAACCAGATGTAACATGGAAATTTAAAAAAAAAAAGTGTGTATGCAAATACTTTAAATATGTTTTCTTTAGCTCCACATCCAGAAATTTTAAGTGATCTTCCACATGTGGGTAAGAAAGCTTCTGAAATTCCTAGTGTGTTCTCTGACCATTTCTTTTTTTCCAAATACTTCAGTGCAGATGGGCAGTAGGGTCTGGCTGAAGCTTTGGTTAAGTCAGTTTGAGCTGTCTGCAGTTTCTCAGGGGCTGCATCTCACAGGGAGCTGATGATTCAACCCTGTGGAGAAGAGCTGCTTTAAGGAGAATAGTTGACCAAAGCACTTTCAGGTACGCAGCTTGTGAAGGCACTGTGTAGTCTCTTCAAACTATAAGCACACTTGAAGTCTTGTAGCTGTGCAGACTTCTGGGCAAGGACCACTTGCCCATGAGGCTGCCAATTTGTGTGCTGGAGTACATCATAACAAAGACTGCTGCTGTAGGAGAAGAAAATTCTTTCTCTTGCCAGCTACTCCACTACAGCCACAGCCACAGCCACTAGCTAGTGCAGGGTTTCCAGGCTCTTAATGCATTGAGTTCAGTATACAGCCATTGCTGTCAGTCAGGTGCAGCTGCACTTTCTCAGCTGAAACAAACAATCTTGATAACTGAAAAAAACCTCCTTTTATGTGTTTACTTCTTATTGTTCATGACGGGTGATGCTGGTGTTGCTAAACAAATCCGCTGCCTTCACTGCCTTTTCTCACATGAAATTAAAAATTGAAACAAATTCTTCCAAGCATTTAGGAATTTAAAGATTCTTTGCTGAAAAGCTGACACACTTGTTTTTTGGGTTTTGTAATGCTATTCGGAAGTGGCTAATTGCCGTCCTCGGGTCTAAAGTTTGATTACAGTTTAATATTTCTGCTTTAAATTATGTTCTTGAAGAGAAAAGTTACGCAATTTTTAGGCTGAAGTGGCGGCAGTGGAAGAGATCAAGACTCTTGAATTTGTTTTGAGAAAAATAAGCATTTTATTCTACACTGTGTAACATATATTCTTATCTAGACATACATATGGTATGTGATGAGTATGGCATAAAACTCCTCAGAAAGCGATGAGCAAGTTTTTTAATGTAATGCTATTCATTGTAAGCAGCAGCTTATAATTATATCGTCAATCATGCAATAACATCCACTCCATGTTGAGTGTTCTGTTTCTAAGAAAAGTCCCCTGAGTAACTGAGTAAAAGAACTGGCATTCTGTTGTGGTTATGTTAGCAAATAAGTTTTGAAAATTCAAATGTTGTTAAATCACTTTAGTCTTTAAAAGCATGTTACATTCATGAGTACAGGTATATGATCATGGTCATAAAAATCTATCAGATTATTCTAGTAATCTTGTTTAAGTGTTTTAGTCTATAATAAATGGTAATAGTCAATTAGCAATTCATCAGACCATGTACTAAATTTTATTAATCCATGATAATCTATGTCATAAGTGTGTCTTTGATAGGAATTTTGACAAACTACAGAATTAAATTTTGGACTGGCTGCATGCTCCTTAAAAGATCCTATGTATTTCTTTCTGAATAAGGAATGTACAGCTGAACATTTGATCATTTCATTCATTTATTTAACACCACTGAAAGTGAAATCCCTGTATGTGGCCCATAGGTCCTTTGATTTGAGATTTTAGTGCATAAACAAAGCAAAGAAAAAGTACTTGGACAATTTTGTCTGTCCAAAATACATACACAGACTCGGTGTGTTTCTATTTTGCTTTTCACTATTCTTTTTAGCTGTCTGTAGCTTTTTGACTTGTTCATAGAATCTTTTGTGGAAACACAGTTCATTCAAAGGTTCCAATTTAGACCTTATTTTATGCAATTCAAATCTTTCCCAAAGAAGTATTGTTTATAAAAAATAGTCAATTTTCTCAGAAATAATATTACCAGATTTTCCCCATTTCCATGGATGGAAGCTTACGGTTCCAGTCACAGCATATTTTAGGTAACAATGTTTTTAAAAACACAGTATGTGGGATTTTTTTCTCTTCCACACAAAATTACTTAAAAGAATTTTTAAAATGGAAATCTGACAACAATTTAAAATTTCAAAACAAGACAGACCTAGTTATACAAAAAGTACTATGGAAAATATCTGACTAATTACAGTAAAAATTAAGAGAAACTCATGTTTCTAATGTATATGAATAGGAGCTCAGTGAATACAAATTTTTAATCGCATAGTATGTGTATAATACTACATAATTTAGTTGCTACAATGGCAAAGAGGAATACTGGTGCCTTGTTGCATTGACATTGTGTTTAGAAAGTAATACATCAGCTATCAGAAAACAACAGTATGGCAATTTGAATAACAGTTGGAAATAACCTACATGACTTAAATTGAACATACGTACATGCAAATTCTGCATAATGACTGTGTAATAATTTCTACCGTTTCAGTAAATGGTATGTGCCATGCCTTTGTGAGATTTGCTGTATTCAAAAAACTTATTTAACAGTAACATGAAACAGGCCCATTCTGCTGCCAAAATATGTCTACATATACACTTACAGGCACACAGAAGCACAGAACTGTATCAGAAGAAAATCTCACACAGTTATCAGTGAAAATGAGTCCCAGTGTATATTTTAATTTAATTTTATAAGTGCTAATAAATTAGACTACTGTTATAGGTATTCATTTAAAATGGGAAAAGGTAGCCAAAACTGAATGTAAAGTTGAACATGAGCCAGCAGTGCCCTGGCAGCCAGAAGGGCCAAGCGTGCACCAGTCATGTAGGTCCATACAGTTTCTATTGCAAGAAATATAGGAACACACAGTACCTGACCCCGTGCCTCTGACCGACCAAAGTCAGAGCAAGAACTATGGCATTTTATTCCTATCCAGTGCATCAGTTTTCACCAGGAATGCACCTACATAAGTATCTTGTTTTCCTGTTTGCTGAACTTCACAACCTTTTGAGAATAAGGCTTGAAATTAGGTTAGACAAGAGCAGATTCACAAGAATTCAAATATAATATTTATGTTGTCTAATGCTAGGCTTTTCTCCGTTTTGTGGAAAACCATTTTCAGTCTATTGGATTTTCTACTGTAGAGATTCTTGTCTTTTAAAAATATTTAATCACAGCTATTACCAGTGGAGTTTTCACACATAAAGATCAAATTTAAATAGTGATAGGTATTACACACACATATATATGTATATACATGCATGTATAAACTGACATGCATACATATCTCTGTGTGTATATATACACAAATATATAAAAATACATACATGTGAATGTATAGTTATATATGTATTTTTAAAGTTGAGCCATGTGATTTTATTGGAGGCAACGGTCCTACTTAGAGTGCTCTTCTCATCAATAGTTTTGGGGTACCAAGCAACACACTGTGAACACTAAATAAAAGTGCAAATTCTCTTGTTGTCTAATCTCCTTCCAGGAATGGTCTTCCTTCCCCTTCTCACAGGGGATCGCAATCACATTGCAATATCTGAAACTGGTCCCCCTATACTAGAAATTATCATAATCCAGGCCTAAGTTTTAATGTCTTCACACACAACCTAAGTAATTAAATTATGGTAATGGTATTGGTTAGATGAAACTGTCAGATGCCCTTAGTCTCTCAGTTTTAACCAAACTGAATTCTGTGAAGTGTTTGAAGAGGGTGATACCTTGGTTTGAGGACTGAGGCCAATGTCTCAGTTACATATTACTTCCTCACAAGAAGTGATGTATTGAATCACTATTGTCTTAATAGTTTTTATTGCATTTAAACCCCTTTTAGCTATTCCAAAGCCAAAAATAAATGTTACTGAAATTTTCCAACTTACAAGTTATTTGTATTTACATCATGCCGTTAAAGCAATGGAACTCTGTATTATACGCAGTCTTTCCATGACCCACAAATCCTATTAAATAGTAGTAGCAACTATGGTATTTTTGCAATGAATTTGCTTGCCATTCTCTTTTTCATTATACAAACATGATGGCATGTAAAGACTCTCTTCCATCAAGCAACAAAGAACTGTTGAATGTGCTTGAAATACATGTGAGAAAACCATCATGAATAATGTTATGTGAAGGTACAGATGAACGAACTGGCTGATTAGTATATTATTCAAGAGCTTGCACACTTGGAGGCATAGCTCCCCAGGAAAAAAATAATTGCCTTGAAATAATGTCATCATTTGTTTTAGGCTATTTGATCATTCCATGGAAGGATTCAAAAACTGGGAGTTTATGACTACTCACTGCTGGAGTGAAAAAGCAGCAGGTGATTGGATCTTGGAAATCTGTGACACTCCATCTCAGCTGAGAAATTTCAAGACTCCAGGTAGGACTCTTAACATTTATTTGGGCTGTGTGAATTCTGAAAAGTGCTTGCTGGTTTCCACCTTTTATTTACAGTGGAACATTTCACTGGTTTTAGTGTGAAGCCATAGCTGGAAAGAGCATTATTCTAAATTTAAGTTATCAATGCACTCTTCATTTTTATGTTACGGTTATTTACATTTTAAGATACATGATTCACTTTTATTCTGAACTTATTTCTGTGGTTGTTTTAGATTATCTTCTCTCAAAAAAATTTAACATACCGATCAGCCTCACTCAATCACTGTTGATAGAATTGAATGAGAATTATAATTCTTTATTTCCGCTCTACTTTAGCTGTGTCATGTTCTGATAGCCAGTCTCAACTTTTAAAAAATGGTTCTTTGTCCAGCCATCAAATCTTTGTCTTATTGCCTGACTCACTAGTCTACATAACCTGATTTTAGTTTTTTTAGGATAGTAAACCAGCAATCATAAACTAAAATTTGAAAAGCTTTTACACAACATGTGGTTGATAAGTCCCTAACGAAGACCAAGATAAAGTATGATTTTCAAAATTTCTGAGCAGAAAATGTCTTCTAGACTCTGGTAACTTTTTACACCATGGCCAGTGTTATTTAAATGTTAACTGTATAGTCATGTGGTTAACTTTAAGTGCAGCATTTTGAAAATCTTGATTATCTTCCCCTAGAGCACTGAAAGGAAACACCAACATTGCCAGTGTTTTAAACTTGACTTTATCACCACTGATTGCTTCTCACCATAGCTCTCCAGTCATGAAAGGTTCTCTTAAACAAACAATGTTAAATGCACCACTAAATGAAAAGCAAAGTTTCCAGTACACTAAAAAGGGGTAATCGCTAGATATGTTTGGAGAAGCAGCCATGGAGTATATGCAAAACTGGCCAGGGATTCAGAAGGAGGTTTTGTGTTTGGGTTTTTTTTTTTAATTTTCGGTGCTTTAGAATTTGATAGACAGGAGGTATTAATCAGCAAATAAGTAATTTAATTTTAATCGGATTACTGAAAAGAGACAAAAATCAAGTATTTTCAACTCCATTTTACACTTGTTATTCCTGACACATCCAGGCACATCTCTGCTACAAAGGACAAGTTAGGGTAGCTCTTCACCTTCGTGTGTACTGGAGCCCATTGGTTCATCCAGCGGGCATGAATGACAACCTCAGAGCAACACATTTCAGCTATTTCCCTCTTCTCTTCCCTGACACACACCTTGCACTGAAAAAGAGGTAGCATGGAGCCATTTTGCAAACTTTTAAACTGGACAATTCTCCAGCTATATTGGAGATGTAAAAGGTACAGGCCTTTTACATCATCAGGACAGTCTCAAAGTGGCCTGCTACATTTCCAGCTTTACACTTCAAGACCTGTTCCTGCACGCTCCTGCCGACTACAACTACATATATAGTTTTATAGGTTTATTGATTTCAATACATTATATACTCTCTTAGTGCTACAGTAGCTAATCTAGTGGAACTGATTTCCTTTCCTACTTGAGAACTAAGGCCTAAAGATGCAGCTCTGGAAAAGGCACAGTAAGGCTAGGGGACTGGGAGAAAGTAGGCCTGCAAAACTAAGGGGTGTGGAGGAAGCTGATCTAGTGAAAGAATCCTGCTGGAGAGCTTATGCTCTACTTTGTTTTAACCACAATGTGAAACACTGCTTGAGACTAGTTTGGTTTTTATGTGCATTTGGTTTTCACAAAATGCAGTGTGGTTGTTAATTTGGATCCTGGTTCATTGTATACTGTCTAGTAATGTATCCCCCATCTTTCTAGAGCAGTGGTTGCCCTCTGATGAAAGCTGTCCAGTAACTCTCCTGTTCAAAAAGATTTGGAAGTGCCTGCCATATATTAGTGGTGGATAAATTCAGCTGTTTGGGCATATCGGGATTAGTCTCTGCACTGAAGAGAACATGAAGTAAACAAAAGGTGCTTAAACATAATTTATGCCTGGTGCCTCTCCAGTTCATGGTGCCTCTCCAGTTTATCACCATAGCCTGCAGTTTATCACACTGATATCATCATCATGCCTGTTTCTTGTTTGTGTTCTGTGCATGTGTTTGCTCAGCTCTTGAAAGGTCTTATAATTAAGAGTTGCCATTTTTCTGTAATCAAATTAAAAAGAAAGACCCAATATGTTGTCATATTCCTGCATTGGCAAGGTAATGCCACACCTGTTACCTGAAAAGAAATTAAGAGTCCAGTTCATAAAAGTAATGCATGTGATTTCTACATTTAATTGTGTAGAGTGAAGGAGGTGCATATATGCTTGCTCTGAAACGTTGTGATATACCCTTTTCTGTAGATACAACGTGGGACCTTTGTTACACATCCTAAATACAAGCAGGGAAAGGATTATTCTAGCCAGATTAAATGATGGAATCAGCCAAAAATAGGGAAAGAAAGATTTTAGCTTAAATGTGCATACTTTGTTTATTCATTATAAAAGTGTGCATGTATGTATATATACTTAGTTATTGAAATATTTTCATTGCAAATTAAACCCACCTTGAGGCAGTCTTCATTTATTTGCTGGCAAGTCACATGAATTTTTCTCCTCCTTATTTACTGAACCATTCTTAAAAGGCAACTAATCTCCTGAGAGACCCTACATTATTCCCCTTACTGCCCTTTTGCATTATATATGCATTCAGAGTAACAATCCTTCCTGCAGTGATGTTGGTACAAAATCTTCTGTATGTCTAAAATCCAAACACAATATGCCATGCCTTAGGAGCATCTTTACCTGTGGTTATTTGTAGTAGGTTCTTGCAAATACTTTTACCAGTGTTCTGGGAGAAATAGAAAAATTTGGGAAGTTGAGTGAGTTTCGGCTCATAATAAATGAGGATAAAAGGATCTGAATGACTCAGCAAAACACACTTTTTTAAAAATTACATCCAATGTATTATGATTTGTATGCTCTAGAAGTGGTTTAAAACACAGAAAAAGGCAGGGACTGGACATGAAGAACCTGTATCTTTGAAAGGACTGTAGAGATGACTGCATATCTGGTTAAAAATTATCTCCCTGTGTGACTTCTTTTTTAAAAAGAAAAGTGCCATTAAGGACACAGTTGGATCAGTCTAAGGAACATCAAGATGTAACTTGATTCCCACATGTCTTTAGAGGATGAAAATACATGATTTGGGTCTTTTTAATCCAATGGATCTTTAGGAGTTACATGTCTGTAGGTAGGAAAAGACAAATTGAAAACAAGGTGTATCCAGTTTTACAGCCAAGGTAATTAGCCAATAGTTTGGCAGCAGGTGTGGTAGGTTCATCAGCAGTTAATTTTTTAAATCAAGATCAAATGTCTCTTTAAAGAAAGTAATAATTCAGATGTGAAAAGTTGAAAGCTACTGTGTGACGCAACTGCCACATGACATAATCTCTGGTTTGCAGTTTCTACTCAAAAAGTGAGTATAGAGCAGAGAAGGCTTCGTATGAAGTGTAGAAATTTTTGTCTCAAAAAGATTAAATTGGATTGGTAAGAGACATAGAGATAACAGAGATTCCCATCTTCAGCCCTGGTATAAACTATTTCAAAGAATTAGCTTATGATCTGTCTGGTAGTGTAGTTGCTTACTGTTGCTTACTGCTAGAAGTATGCATGTGCAAGCAGAGAGATACTTGTCTTTGTTATGTCAGTGGAGGCTACCAGATGACATTGGGGAAAATACAGAAAATCACTTGTAAAGGTCAAATTAATTTGACTGTACAGATTGAAAAGTCCAAGTGAACAATATTTCAAGTTACTGAGTGTCATTAAAATGAAAGAAGAGGAAGATGCTTAAATTTGATTTTACATGAAGTATACTACATTATTTTCTTGAGAAGTGTCATACCTGGATTGCACTTCTCATTAAATAATAGTTCTCCTTGCGAAGCGTTTTAACCACAGAACAGCCTCCAAAACAGGATCGTTCAAATTCTCCCTGCTTCTCTGATTCCTCATTGTTCTAATGAAAATTTGACATTTACAACTAGCTATTTCAGCACAGATTAACATAACCAAGATGATGGGCTGATACCAAACTTCGGTTGCGCCTTTTCAAGTAGGAATGTGGTTTTTGTGTATATTTACTTCAGGCATTATTTCAGGCCTGAGTGCTTTTGCCTTCTCCAAATTTATTCACCTGGTAGTATAGAGAGAAAAGTGGGGACTGGAAGTTCACCCTTTATGTTCTGACAGCATGAACTGATGACTTGATACACCTTTATCTTTTTATTCTTCCCCCAAAAAACTTAACAGAAAGTCAGATAATGTTTCAGGTGGCCAGACAATTTTTTCTGTCTTCACTCAAATATTAAGAGGATAAAATATTAGTGATGAAAGCAGACAGTACAGTGATACATCTGCCAAATAACTGGCACAAGTAAGTTAGAAATTATGCTGGTTTGAGGGGGACAGTTATGTTCTTCCATGGAGATTTTAAGAGAAGGTTTTCTTGTTCATCAAGTTGTGTCCTAAAAGTCAATGAAAGGTACTCTTATGTAATCCCTTTCTTAAGTCAGAATTCTGAATACAGCTACTTAGCTAAAGGATCTCAAGTAATAATTACTGGACAATTAATAGTGTTCTGAGGGGAAAGTGAAATCCAGAGCAAAACCGCCTTATTCAGTACCATATACATATTCCAAATAACTCTAGCCCAGATGTTTTGTTTATTGTTTATATTGAGTTTAGCCCATGGTGCAAACCTTTGCTAGACCTACAAGAGATTGGAGTGCAAAGAAAATGCAGCGTAAAGATTTGATTGAAGAAAATATGCTTTCTCAGCTTATAGTAAAACAACTGTTGCACTTGAAAAGCAATGTCTTCCATACCTACTCATAACAACATGCTTAAGTGACATACTTTTGTAAGACACAGAGAAGTAGTTCTGAAAATAGTTTTATAATACTTAACTTCCAGGCAAATTGAAAGAGTGGTCCTTAGTACTCTATGGAACATCCATCCAGCCTTACTCACCAAGAAATGATTTTTCCAAAGTGGAAAGAGTGCGCTCTAGTCCAGTTGAAGACCCTACAGAAGATTATACAACAGATGACTATTCAGGTGTGTACATTCATTTACTCTGTTTGTGAGTTTACTGAACCCTTTAAGGATTTAAGGCTTTAAGGATGACCTGAGAATCTGCATTTGTAAAATGTTCAGTGAATTGGATTCTTCACCGAAGATGAGAAGTATTTGTTTCATAATTGAAAGTTAGGTGTTTGAGTTTGCATGCATAAAGTTATATATTTTTGAGCTACACTTCACATGCTATGAAGAATGCACTTTTTGCATATAAGTATACAAAGCTATATATACTTGTGCATATATATATATATATATGTATATATATATATATATGAGAAGAACAGTATCTTCTACATCTGTGTTGTTTCTCACTGATGCCTATAGAAGTTTTTCAACTTTGTCATTAGACTTTAGTAGAGTTAGATTTTTAGCAGTGCAAAGTAAGTCAAGTTGGCAGTTTCTTACATGTAAGCCACCATTAGCAGTACCATGTGATGAATCTGAAGTATATCTCTGGCCAGCGAAAAGGAGGACAAAGTTCAATTTAGTATTTTCTGTTATTCCATTCTCCTTTCATAGCATGTCAGTCGCACAGTCTCTATTTTAGATGGACAGCTGCGGAACTCCTTGTTTTGGTAGGTAATGAAACACTATTATCTCTACTGTAAAGGTCACTAACTTCCTAAGTTTTTATATGAAGCAAACTCAACACATTTCATTCAGGAGAGAGCAGTGATTCTGAAAGTTGTAACTTCACCCACAGTCATTGTTCACCTACATAAAGGCAAGACTTGATGGCTCTCTCACGCCATAGAAGGAAGGATCTATTTGAAAACTGTAAGAACAAAATTATAGAAAATATTAAGTTGGAACAGATCCACAAACATTATCAAGCCTAACCAGTGCAGATGAGAGGGAAGACTTAGGAATCAGCAAGTACTAGCTGAGGCTTTTTTAGCACATAGCAGCACAGAGCATCAGGGCCCTGGTGTCTGGTTCATTGGGTCATGGTAGCCACTTGGACCAGCTGGTACCCACTCAGGAACCAGAGTAGCCACTGATCATGATATTCATCATTTATATTGTCCTTTTTAGAAGTTATTTTGCTGATCATTCCTAATTGTGAATTACAGAAGTCTTTGCCCATTTCCAAATAAAATGAGGATGCCATACTTGTTAAAAAAGCTTGTCTGTTTTTCTGAATTGTTGAATTCAAATCAAGCAGGTATTCAGGAAACCTCCCTGTCCAACCATCCAGGAGCCACTCTGGAAGTCATACTCTCCACACCTGAGCTAGGACCAAGGCCCCTTCACAGCTACATACCCCACACTCACATAATCAGACCAGGTTTCCTCACTAGCTCGACCCTAGATTTCCCATAGGAGAGTCTCAGACTTCCCAATCCTTAGAATAACTTAATCTTGGTACAATTACTAAATAAAAAAGCAACAGCCTGAGCTGAGTGCCTCTGAGGAGGGACCCTGAACAAGGGAAACCTTGGGCTTTTATACCCTTACAGTTTAAGCGCATGAAAGTCTCAGGGTCTTTGGCTCTTGCTGTGTCTCTGTATGTCCAGTCACCTGACTGGTGACATAGGTCCCCGTGTCATTTCTTATGCAAAGGGTCTGCACAGCCCCTTGTTTGGAGCTTCTGCCAGCCAGAGCTCAGTCTTGAGCTCACAGTGCAGATAGCAAACCAAGCTACCTGTGCTAGGTGTAGTCCTCAACACAGGTAAACAGAGTAATTGCATTCTGCAATCAAATACTGTGTTTTAAGGTGTCCCTTAAATGAGAAGTTTTAATCCCTTTGTGCCTCTGTATTCTGTTTTTATTACAGGTCCCTGCAATGCAGAATGCAGTAAAGTAGGGTGTGATGGGCCAGGACCAGATCATTGTACTGACTGTCTGCACTATTACTACAAATCTAAAAACAATACAAGGTAAGAGAAAGAGAAAAAAACTTTACTTCATTGATTTCTTAGTATATATCTTAACTTTCTTTCCTCTTCTCTTCATTGCAGTCATGGATAATTCATTTTCCCCAATTTTGAAAAATTTTCTTTGGAGTTAAAAAACCCCAAACCCTAGCTAATCAGAATTTAAAATGCAGCTTTAAAAAACCCTTCTCTGATTATATCCCCACCTCTTTTGGTTTTTTTTCATCAAAAGCTTTCTCTGTATATATGTATTTATAGACTCTCTACTACTAGAGCTGATGTGATTAAGTGAACAAGATAGGGCGAAATGTAGATGGTCAAAAATTATACTGTAGAGTGTCTGACATGACATATGCTGGTGAGATAGCATGTGTAGGGACATAAATGCAAGTTTGAAGGGTTATATCTTAGTAAGCACATGATCATTAGAAAAGCAACAATGCTGAGAAATACTTCTGCTTTGCAGTCATGGTCCAGGAATGTGGTGGCAGGCTATTTCATTAACGATTCTGCCTTCTCTTCCCTGCTGTCTGCAGGATCTGTGTTTCGACCTGCCCACCTGGTCACTACAATGCAGACAAGAAACGATGTAAAAAATGCTCACCCAATTGTGAAACCTGTGTTGGAGGCCATAATGACCAGTGCATGACCTGTAAATCTGGCTACTACCTGAATGAAGTAACCAATAGCTGTATTACCAACTGCCCTGATGGGTTTTACCTGGATAAGAGTTAGTATTTCTTGTTGGTTTTGTATTGCGGGCTACAGAACTTGATCTGGGGAGGTTGCTGGAGTGCTTATGAGCAGGAAAAGTGTATGTTGATCTCTTACCCTATTCCTTTTGTTAAATTGTTGCCAAGTGGGATCAAGAACGTCCTTTATTTTAAAAATCATACTTATTGCAGGATGTATTTTCAGCTGGGGGTACCTTGGAGTAACAGTAGCAGAACCAGGGCAGTTCCAGAGCAAGTCAGCTGAAGGACAGAAAATGTTATCACTACTTGGGAAGGGGACAGATGGCACCCGTTCTGACCATGATTCTCCATTCAGCCAGATTGTATGGCACCTGAAGTGAGAGCTAAGACACTGGCCATGGCCAGTGAACCAGAGCTCTACGAAAAACAGGCTCTTCAGATGTAACATGGCTGGGAATAATGTTTCTGACAGACCTAAGCACCTGCAGAGTGATGTGTCTGCCCAAGAGCAGTAATCCTCAGCCATGATAGGTACCTGCCTTCAGCTTCCTCCTGTGATTGCCAAGTAGACTGTCCATGTTTAATTTCCAGCTTTGGCTAACAAAAATACTTAGACATATATTCAAATGTGCTTAAAACTGCAGTGACTTTTGTTATCTTTAGAGTCTCCTTAGAAGATAAATATGTTCTCAGGTGCTTTGTTCATCAAGGTACCTAACCTTCTGTTTTCTCAAGCATGAAGCTGTGTATTTGTTTTTGAGAATTAGTAAAAACAGGTCCTACTTTAATTCTTCCATTTGTGTGAGAACTACAGTAAAGAGAACTCTTTTCCATACAAATTAAGAAGGATAGATAAAAATTTAGGATTAAATGGGGAAATTAAGTTTTTCTTCTCAGAAGAGTATGTGTCACTGCATGTCAAAAGACAGCAGGGCTGAAGAGGGAGAGACATTTCTTAAAGAAGGGATCTCTAGGGATAAAAAGACGATTGTTAAGTAATTTATATATTTACTTTGTTAAGATCAGATCTGTTTATGCAGGTGTCTTTTAGCACCAAATCAGGAAGACAGGACAGACTGCTGGCATGGAAAGGGTAAGACTGCAGGACAGTCTCCAGAACACATAGCAATCATTAGTGCTTATCACTGCTATATGAAAAGGTGACTTAAGTCCATATTATGAATAGTGAATGTAAATTTTAAGTGTGTATGAAAATTTTTTAATAGCCTCAAAACATATTTTTCTCAGGGTGCAACTATAACTTCAAATGTATGGAAATATTGTAAACCATTTGAAGGAAAAAGCTAATGATAGTTAGAATTTTGCTGGTTTAGTCTAGCTTGATGTTGATGTCAAACTAGAAAGTAGTAAGTCATGCAATAATATATTCATACAATTTTTTCAAACAAAACTGACCAAGGTTTCCTGAGCTGTTTTCTTTTTTTTTCTTGTAGATAAGATTGTTTGTCGAAAGTGTAGTGAAAACTGTAAGACCTGCGTTGAATTCCAAATCTGCACAGAATGCAGACATGGCCTGAGGTAAGGAAATGATGTATGTCTCTAAACATAGTATCTAAAGAGGTAGACAAGACTGTAGATACACAATGAAGAACATCAGATAGTTATTTAACCTTGCATGGCCCTCATTTCATCTGTTCCAATGCTGTTTAGTCTGTAATAGTGATCCTGTGTGCCCATTTGGCTGACAGCAGATTTTTTGAAAGGCCTTTCATTTCAGTAACATAAAACCCACAGTCATGTGGAAAGCTGGCTTCTTCAATTTTTGACCTACAATATGTCAGTCAAGGATTGTTTTAGAAGTAGAGCTAATGAATTGTATTAATCATTCTGATTCATTCATGTGGTAGTTAGAAATTATTTTCTTATCTTTATTGTATTTCTTCATGTGTCTGGTCATTCCCTTACTTCAAGTACCTGAGGTTCAATTCTATTACAGTACAGTGATCATATATTTTAAACAGCAGGGGAGATTTTTTTCCCTTCAGAGGGGAACTTAATTATTCTTGAAAATGATAGATAAACATACAAAGCAGCAGTACACATTTCAAGCTCCTTTATAAAGAATGACCTTTTGGTCCAAGTAGCAAAGGTCAAAAATCTTATCATATTCATGACAGACTGTACGCTGGCTTAGCACCACAAAAAATATGAAGTCAATATTCAGTATATGTAGGTATTCTTTTGAATAGAGGTGCTGTGTTAATGTTTTAACACTGAGGTTTCATGTTCCATTAAAATGGATTTTCATCTTTTAGTAAAAGCTGAATGTTTGCTTCTAGAACATCAATAGCTGGATTCATCTATTGGAACTGAAATATTAAAAAAAAAATTAAAACCTAACTTTCATGTTTTCTTGGGCAATTTTAGCAAATGGAGAGTCATTTTTGGTAACATTTTTTTTTAAATGTGTGGTTATATCAGATAAACGGCCCCTTTCAGGACATGCATTTCATATTCCATAGTTGTTCCATACTTTCTGCATTTTCTTGGCAGAGGTATCAATGAGCAGGGCCTTCCTTGAGTGGGTCTTGAGAGACCTGGATTCCAGATCTGCTCCATTATTGGCCCATGAAATAACCTTGGGCAAATTATTTTCCCATCTGTAGAAACAATGCTATGTGCATTGTAAAGCTCTTTGAGGTATGTCACTGAGAAAAAACAAGAGAAAAGCAGAGGTTGTGAAGTTTTGTTGAATTGCCAGTATATTTGCTAAACTGGGACTGAATACACTCTTGAAAATTTTCAGTGGTGCTGAACTTACCTGGCTGTTGCTGGATGCAATCTGTAAAAACATGGTTAGCACTCAGAGCAGGAAACCCCAGAGCTGATGAGCATTTTTAGAGAAAGTGTTAAATTGGATTAATCCTGAGGTTCCACAGAAGATGGTAAACAGGTCAGAGAAGTCCTAGTTTAAAAAAATAATTTCAAACAAACAAAACCTGAACCCCAACAAACTGTTATAGGCACCATATAACATGAAAGCAATAAACAGCTACTTCAAGGAATACATGAAAATGTGACTCTTTATGCTGTTTCTTTTCCTCTGTTACTGACATTTTTGTGCTCTCTCAAAAGTGCCTGCAGGCAGAATACCTCCATCTGTAATCTCAGCAAATCTCACAAGCCACACAGAACTGGCATTCAGTTAACAAGTCCCTTAGCATTTTTTTTTAATGCTGACCCTGTGCCAAATTCCTCGTGGATAATTGCATTTTACATGCCCAAATTTTTAGTGCTGCTTGTCAGCATTAATTTTTTTTCTGTCCCCTATTAGTTGGTAGTATTTACAAAGAGCTTGTAAACAGCTTCTTTACTTCACCATGGGCAAAACTGCTTTGCATTCCCTCTTTAAGTGATTGGTGTCTCTAAATTTATGAAATATGACCAGTGAAGGAAGCTGATGAATGGTAATATATGGGTTGTTCTTTGATTAATAGAGAATTACTGGATTGTGCATGATCTTGTTGTCCTCTGCTGCCATTATCTGCCCTGTGCTTTTTTTCATTTTTACCATAGTTTGCATGGCACCAGATGTGCTGTCCGCTGTGAAGAAGGAAAATTCCATAATGGCAGAGAATGTGAACCATGCCACCGTTCCTGTGCAACGTGTGCAGGTACCCCTGGCATTTGTCTGCATAATTTTCTTTCCTGCAGGATTTTACCTCTGATTTGATTCCACTGTATCACAGTTACAGTATAGCATGATTGTTTATATGTGAATCCTTAGTTCTTTTAGTAGCTTTTAATTACATTTTAAATATGGCAAACTTCTTTCAGCTAGCATAGAAATCTAGGTTTTTAATTGAAAGAGTTCATAAATTCCTCTCTTTTTTTCTTTTTTTCCTTTCTTTTTATTTTCTTTTTGTTCAATTTTAGTAGAACTTACTATGATTTCCAGTTATGCCTTCCATTTTCTTCCAGGGATGAAGTAATGACTGGTACATTTTGTGAGAGCTTTAGAGCTGCAGTCATTTATTTAGGGAAAAGATACACTGAAATGATGTCATTGTTTGTTTTAACAATGTACCTACCTTCTAACAATTTCTCTTTGGACTAAGGTGCTGGAGTAGATGCCTGTATAAACTGCACACAGGGTTACTTTATGGAAGATGGAAGATGTGTGCAGTCCTGTAGCAGTGGTTATTACCTTGATCACTCCACTGAAAGTGGATACAAAAGCTGCAAAAGGTATGACCAGTGGCTGATATATCTGATATTTGGCAGTATATTACCTATTACTATGTTGGAAATGATCATGCTTATTAGAAGATGAAACACTGTTGACTTCAAAACATACAAAAATATACTTAATGCTAAGTAAATAAGGAAAAGATACTATTATTTTTGTTGTTGTTGTTATTATATTATATTATTTATATTCATACTAGTCCTATAAAAGTATTTTTTTCTGGTGTATGTGTGTGACCTTCACTTTAAAACAGCCTGTAGTGAGCATGTAAATAGGTTTGCCTAGAAACATAAAATCTGACAGAGGATCTGCATTTATTAATAGCAAACAAAAATAATCAAACAACAAGTTTTGTCATTGCAAGTTAATTACTATTCATAAAGACCATTTCAGTTCTTCCACTGCATATTCACAAACATAGAGCAGGTAGATTCTAAACTACTGCCCAGAATAGCTTACCTGACTCAAGTGTACAAATGGCTGGATAAACCTTGGGCAAAGTTGTGCTGTGCAAGCAAGGAACATTTTTTCTATTCCATACTTTGTTAAACAAATATAATTGGTTGCCCTTTGGAATAATTTACTTTTGACTCGGTTCTAAGTTCAAGGCAGGAAGAGAATCACCATGTGTTTCAGTGTATTCTACATAAAAAGACAATCAATATATAATGAAAAGACAATGGAGCAAGATGGGTGATGAAGGGACTGGGCATCACGTCAGTCATTTCTATCCTGTGGCTTTAGTTCATGCCTTTCTGGCACATGTGTGCACCATCAGCTTGGTACTTTTGCTGATTATTTATGTGTAGTTCCAATGCACTAGAATAATGCAGCTGTGTAGTAAAAACTCTGGAATAGAAATTTGTTGGTGGAAAGAAACAGGACTGAGTTGCAGGGGTAGTCAATTATTTATTATCATAATCAGTAGTAGTAATATTATAGTAGCTTGTACCTCTAGAAGGAACAAAGAAGTCCCTTGCAATACAGAAGATGTGTCCTAGGAAGCTTGTATTTAATGAGGCCGAACACCAACTCCTGCCATTGTCTTTCAGATGCGATGCCAGCTGTTTGGATTGCAGTGGCCAAGGAGACAGAAACTGTACAAGCTGTCCAAGTGGCTATAACCTAGACACTGGTGTCTGTGTCATTGGAACAGTATGCAAGGATGGTGAGTGCAAGTCTCTGAAAACATCCATTTTATCACTGCCAGCTTCTTCTTTTACATGTATCGGGTTGGTTCAGCCTGTTTTCCTTAAGTAAAGTCTACATTACTTTTTAAATTTTTCAGATGTATGAAAAGGAGTAATTTACATTTGCATGTGTTAGCAAGATTAGTCACATCCACTTTACCTGAATTTTCCTAAAATAATTTTTCTTCTTGCCAACAACCTACTTTTCCTTCCTTAGCATTTGTTCAAAAGCCATTGCTTTCAACAGGTTTTTATATGAGGACCCTAGAGTACTATTAATAGAATTACATTTATCTATCTCGCCACTTTAAACTGTGAAAATGCTGGTAAGTAAAAATGATTTAAAGCACCCACAGGATTGCTTGACTTGTGTGAAAGGGTAGTGAGAAAAAAAAGGATTCTGAAATAGGGAACATACAATTTAGGGTGGAGATCTGAACTTCCTCCAAATTCTCTGTGGCAACCAAAATAGTCTTCTTATTGCATATGATAATTATTCACTAATATTAATTCCTTTTAAATATCACAATTACAGAGACACTTAGATCACCTTGTGCTTCCCTAAAAGTATTACCGTTTGAATTACTTGTAAGTAGAGCCCAACAAGTGCAATCCAACAGGAAGATCATACCAGAACAAAGTCTGGGAAGATACCTGACATCAGATATAGTAAAAGCTAACAGTGACTCTTGGTTCCAGCTTATTTCCACTGGATTTACTATGAGTTGAAGAAGACTTAAAAAAGAAAAAAGAAAGAGCACAGGTGTGAGTCTTGTTCCTGTGGACCTTTGTGCTTCCTGTTGGAATATAGGCTTCCAAACTTTGTAAAGTATCCTGCTCATTGTGAAGTTACATGGTAGATATTGGTAAACTAGTCATGAGCCTTTTTCATGTCTGGACATTGGAAGAGTTACTGTCTAAAGCAAGTCCAGAAGAGGACAGATATAGATAGACAAACTAAGAAGTGTAATGCGAATAGGGCATTGCACTTGATTTCTGCAATGCAAACATTTGAGATACCAGTTTGGTCTTTAATACAGCTGGATAAATCCATCTCCATTTGTACATGTGCAGCCTCAGTCACAAACCCTGTAGTTCCCGAGGGTGAGGGCACCCCATCTCAGTACTGTCACCACCATTCTTCCCAATGCAGCTCTCATGGAAGGGCAGCACGTGGATGTGCAGGCCTTCAGGCACTTGCAATGCACCATGCTGGGTCACACCCCACGGCACGTGTTCTCAGCAGTCTAGGGTAACAAGGAAAGTCCAGGAGGGTTTGGGGTTTTTTTCCTGTTAACTTACAAAAGCAGAGGGGGTCTCATTTCAATACCTTACAATCAACTCACTCTACAGGATTTGCATTTCTGTTGAGAATGTTTTACTCTTTTTCTGTGGTTTGATTGTTTTATTCTTTTAATTCATAAAAATTGAGAGCAAATTCCTTTGCTGTAAATATCACTGTATTCTAATTATTCTTTTTCTAATCTTTTTTTCCTTTTCATAAATGGATACCAATCATTCCCTGTTGGACCACACAATATCTCTTCCTGAAAAAAAAAAAAAATGCTGTTGACTGAAATTCCTTTTGATGGACCAAATTTCCTACTTGCTACCTGCTCCTGAATGGTCTCTTCAACCAAATCTGCATGTCTGACCAATTAAACCTTCCTCCATTGTACACGCCGTGCTCTCCAAACCTTCAACCTCCCCTCCTTCTCTTGCTGCTACCCTCTGGAAGCCACGGAAGAGTCCTGGGCCGAGGGAGGATTCTGTATGCTGGTGAAAAAGAACAATCTCTGCCAGAGGAAAGTGCTTCAGCAATTGTGCTGCAGAACATGTAAACAAAAGGGGTGAACTGACACCTCCCAGCATCCTCCTCGTCCTGTAGACTTACAGATTAATCCGTATTACTGAAAAAGGAAAAAAAAAAAAGAAAGAAAAAAAAAGAAAGAAAAAGAAAGCAAGCCACCTTTCTCCCTCTCCCCCCTCTTTGTCTGGGGAGATGGCGAACTGTTTGTTGGAACTTAAATGGAAAAACTACAACACGCCTACCTTTCATAACTGGGTGTCTAGAGCTGAGCATCCAGGATCACAGAGTCAGTATTGTGTGACCAAAGCATTTGATGCCAAAATTAACATTTAACTCATGATTTGATTTGCTGTCAACTTTAGGATTATTCCTGTTTTTTTGAAGGTTCTTTTTCTTCCCTTCTTTCCTGCTTCTTTCCACTTCAAGATGTTTAAATAGTGTTTCAAGAATACAACACAAGTTTACATGGATTAAAACTAAACAATACAAAAAAAATTGCATTAGTCTTTTTTTGTGCTGTATGTATTGTCAGGGGGAACTTGAGTTCCTGAGGGGATCAGAAACATCATTAGTGCAGGACTAAGTTCTGCCCCTTTTGTAACACTATTTTAAAAAATGGAAGTGAACATTTCTGCACACATTTCTTTCTTATTTCCTCTGCTGTATGCTATTTTTTGTATCACATGCGGTATGTATATATGTTTGCCCAAAATGTGGTTTTGGTCATATAGATTTCATTTTTAGACAGGTGGCTTATTAACAGATATGCTAGGATTTTTATTTTATTTTTTTAAATTGTCAAAGCTATTTCAAATAAACATAAGAAACCCATTGTTCCTGTAGTGGACAAATTTAGAATATACTACTTCTCTTGATTTGCATAAGTGAGAGTAATGTAAAACATTGAAAACATTGCTAACATGTAAGAAGTATTCATAAATTATTGTTGTCTTGTAATGTTCATTTAAAAAGGGGATATTATCATATAGATATGTGGAACTGTTTCATAGTGCCCATATGTAAATGCCAGTGTGACTATATACAACAGGATGTGTTTACAGGACTGGATTTATAATTGTGCCAAATACACCCCCAGGAAAAAGTTGCATATAGGGCAATAAATCAGTGGTTCTCTTGGTGCCGTGATGGGCCTGAATCTGCTTTTGACTGCTCCCAATAGGAATTTCAGCAGGATAGTCCTGCTAAGGCCAATGGAGTTACCTCACTGTAAAATGGTCCTGAGTGATAAGAGAAGTGGCCCCAGCCTTGCTCTTTTTCTACCCAGGCACAGGGCTGCCAGTACAAATTTCTGTTTAATTTGTCTTCTTCAGCTTCACTCAGCACGCTGTCCAAAAGACAGTCATTTCACAGAAGACAGAAAATTGAACTTCAAAGATACTGTTTACTGGGGATAATACTTAAAACATACAAAGTGTCTTTCTCAGTTAGCTTTCCAGGACATACAAACAGAAAATGGATTTCAGCTGTTTAAGCATGTAAATCCTGGAAAATAAAGGGGATCAAAAATGACTGTGGATGTTTTACAAACAAATTCAAACTTTTAGAGGTAATGTCCTCTTTAGCAGAGAGCAGATAAACTATTTCAGCCTGGTTCAGTATGAGAGAGTGCTGTCAAGCTCCTTTGGTGCCCTTTACAAATTTTCTGATAAACATTCAAATTTGTGCTAGTTTAACTACTAGTCTGTTACTGCCTCATTTCTCAGTATAGCGTGTTTAAATAGAACATAATGCTTTCAAAGTTTAAGTTAATATTATATATGTTATATATAAATATATATTCACTATTGAGATTTAATTATGTAATGGATTGTAAAGAATCTGTTTGGATACTTACAAATGTCTCTAACACTATTATAGAGAAGAAATTAATAACTTTGTTTTCTTTAAAAAAACTGACATTGTTATAACAAAATCCATTTTTACTGAAAAAAATACTGTACATGTGTAAAATGTTCAGTTGTTATTTGTAAAATAGGGTAGTTCTGTTGTAATTGATATTGGCCAAAATCAATGTTATTCCATATTTTATTTTTTCTATTAAATTAACCTAAATTCTTGTTCTTTTGGTCTGGAAAAACATGTTGATCCATATATTAAACATCTTTGTTGAAGGGCATAGGTAGCTCTGTGATATGGAGCACTTAGCTACCTCAGTGTTCAATTTTATTACAGACTTATTTTAGTTTAAGTGATGGAATTTATGATTGCAGAAATACCTGGTTTATGTGGAGATCATTGTGTAGTAACAGTACAGCCATATCTGAACCCTAACGGGTAACAATGTTGACTTCCTCTGATCTGTAAGAGTTTGTGATGGGTCCAATCTGTTGTGCGTTCAGGATTAAAAAGCAAAATTTGTAACTACCTATTGTCTCAGGCAGTTAAGGAGGAAGGTTTTATCTTTGCAGTCGCAGAGCGGCTGCGTGCACGGTGCCGTGCCGGCGCGTGTTCGCGTGCTCGCCTGCGGCGCAGCTCAGTCACGGCCACAGAGTGCCCCTTCCTCAGTGCCCCTGGGCCATGCCAGACCAAAAGGGCTCCCTGCAGCCTCCTCTCTGACCCCTTCACTGGCATCAGCTCCTCCTCTCCATCATTTACCACTCAGTCCCACAGCCTGAGTGGGGAGAGCAAAATAGCAGTTTATCCGAGGGGTCATATATTCAGATGGCATTTTAAGCACATTTGAGGCCATGTAAAGAATTTCCTGCAAAAAAAAACCCACCAGTTTTTGGCCTTAGATATCTCGTTGTCACTGACCTGTTTTGACCTGGTTTCAAAACAAGGAGTTAGTCATCATTCCCACAGTTTCCCTGTCAGTCCCCAGAAGCATGCATATGTGGGATGGCACACCCTTAGCAGTAGTTTGGTGAGACCACACCTGGAAAAAAGGTTGCCTACAGTATTGTATGAAGAACTGCTTGTTTCGGCTCCCACCTCACCTTCATCTTCCAAATGAGCAGACAAGTAAGGATAAATCTGTGTTTTAGGCTGAAAACCAGAATTTTCTGGTGTCAGCTCAGACTCTTTCATCATCTTTCTTTGTAATGCCTTAATAGCTGTTGTCAGAAGATACAAAATTTGTAAGCAACCTATAGCTAGTACTTGTAGGAGAGGATCACTGCAGCAACAGGATTGCAATTGAAAGAAGCTAGTTTGTTACCAGCTGCAGAGTTTTCTGAAGTGGTTGCTCCTCCCTCTCTGATTCAAGGATGAGTAGTTTGGTGTGATCAGTATTTCACCTATTGAGGACACGCAGGAAGGACACAGACCATTTCAGAAAAAACAGAAGCTACTAAGTATGAACAAAATAATAATTTTCCCTATGTCAGGGAAGACTGTGTATGGCATCAGTTTAAATCTGTTCATTGATTTCATTGTTTCTACCACAAGTCAGAAAGTAATGACAAATTGAAGATACCATTATAGTTAGAAAATGGTATTTCCCATTTCATATTTGTCTAGGAGAACCCTTGATTTGAATGCAAATTAGACACGTGTCTAGACCTTTTCTTCACTAAAAGTCCCAATATTTTTAAATAAAGGCAACTATGGTCAAAAAAAACAACAAAAAAGTAGTCATACATGCTAAAAAAAGTTTACCCTGCCCCAGACCTGCAGAACATCCTGCAGAAGCCTGTTGTGTGGGAGTGTCATTTTATGTTTCCTTTTCTGCAAGGGAGTTCCAGCCTTACTCCCTTTTTAGCTGCAGCTCTTGACCCCAGCCACACACCAGTACTGTAGGATCAGGTGCCAGAAGAGGTCAGTGGAAATCTTATGCTACTGACCAGCAGCCCCTGCCTTCCCCCACACACCTGTATCCACTGGCACTGCCTGCCTCTTCCTGGGGAGGCTTTGCAAACTTCCCCTCTGTGAAGCAACTATTTTCTAGTAAACATTTCCCTAGGAGACCTTACAGACTACCCCAATGTCTGTTGGGATTGCAGCTTTCCAATGTCATATCAAATTCCTTGCAACTGAATCCATTATGTGATAGCAGCTGCTGCTTGTGTCACATTGTCAGATCGTGAGAGGTTTGACAGAGAGAGGACTAAACCTATATGCAGAAGCACCAGAGCAATTTCACCTATCACTAAATGCAAGTTACAACTGTTGATGACCAAGTTAATTCTCTTAATAGCTGTTTGTTACATTTTAATGAATATATTTAATGAACTGAATGGTTGTAAGAAGGCCTATTATAAATTCAAGATTCCTGTAAAGACATGTAAGAGGTTGCTTGAATGAGTCAAAACTTTTAATTTGCAGTGCAACTCACTGATCAATAACTTGTCTTTGATCCATTACCATGCCTTATATTTATATTGAATATGCCATTGTGCTGCCATTGGTACAGAATGAACCAAGAAAAGTTTTGCCATTAGGTGTTTGTGCAAGATATTTTAAGCAAGCATTAAAAAAGTTTTACAGCATACAAATAAAAACCCTAGTCAAGTTTTCATCAAAAGGAAACTGATGCACAACAACTTGCATGACCTTTTCCAGAATAGGGAATTTCAATAAGTAAAAAACAAAAGGGTTGAAAAAATATTTTTGCTGAGCATTTTCTTTACTAGGGAAAAAAACCATTTCTTTTTAACATAACTTGAATTACATCTCTTACTTAAACTAATTTGTGAGATTTCTAATTTTTATCGAAATAGATGATTATCTTATTATTTACTACCACCTATCATGATGCTCTGTTGGGGTTTTAATCCTCCTCATTAGCAAGAATTAAAGAGTTGTGAGTGTAGTGTCCCTAAGAACAAGCTAAGGCTCTGAACCTTAGCATACCATCCAACCAGTGGAAGTGCATCCAACAAGTGGAACCACATTTCCATCACTGGTTCCACACCAACAAGCAAAGAAGATTTGGACCTATCAAAGGCCTTGGACCTTCTGTGATTTCTCAGAGCACAGTAACATGAAGACTTACTAGGAAAATTGTTCTGAAGTCCTCAGGATAAATAAAGCCAGACAGACTGCAGTAATGTTCACCTGCTGTGAGAGTGTACCAGATAACACCACAGAGTTAATGTTAATACCTGAGCTATGCTTGAAATTATCCTGAAGAACTTCCTTTTTGGATTAAAAAGCAGTTTTGACATGTAGAAACAGACACAATTTTCACTTCTATGGGAGTTGTAGTCAAAGGAAAACATGTTATGGGGAGGAAGCCCTGAGTATTTTTAAAAAAGAATTCCAGTAAGTAACAAATGCAGACTTCTTGTGCTGCACCAAGGGCTGGTCTTTGTTGGGTTTTGGCAGCAAATATATGAGCAGGTCATGTATTTGCTGCCAAAGATGACCAAAGGGAAACTTAGAAGAATGATTCTCATGCAATCATCTATTGGTTTTTCTGAGCGTTTGGGGGATGGATTTGTTGAAGGTCTTCTGGGAAACCAGCAACACTTTTCAAAGCAAAAGCCACTCAGCCAGCAGAAAACACAGTAGAGAGCAATGAGGTGATTAAGTACCCATTTTACCAATCAGGCTGGTGGTAACAAGCCAGAACACTGATGTGCAGTGAGTACTTGTTTACCCAAGGAGAATTAATGGCTCTATCATGCAAATTCAACACTGAATGTTTGCTGGAGCATGACTAATATGACTTAATTGTAATTCAGTTAATACTGTGTAACTTCTCCATTTACAATTATCCTTGGCCTGCCCACTGCCCTCCTCCTGATGCCTGCAGATGTTCTTTGAGATGTGGGTTGGAAGGAAAGTCTAGTTTCTGATTGCCAGTCCCCACAGATCAGGTTGCCATGAGTTGTCTCTGCTCGTGACTATGCTAATGGACCATTCTGTGCCATGCCACCGGATAAAAATACAAAAATAACTCAAATATTCATTCCCAGATAAAGTAGCCCTTTTTCTTAGTACAACAGCAAGGCCATACCAGAATGAAGTTGTGTAAATGTTGGTCTTGCTGTGTCTGCCTTTAGCACAGCATCTCTGAATGCTTTCAAGGCTGAAAGGAGGATTCAAAATTAGTTCCTGCTGCTAAACAGTGTCACAAAGCCTCTTTGCGGGTATATCTGAATTAGAAAAGCTGTATCATCAACATGGAATATGTGATTGTAAAAGAGAACGTCATCTGTAACCATAAAAAAATACTATCCAGAGGTGCTTATAGCAGAGACTAGGAACCAGGGAAGATTTCAAGCAAGGGAAGATCACCAGTGTAAGTGCATTGAAGAGGCTGAACAGTTATAGATGGGAATAAAATTCAGACTTTTATACCACTCATTAAATTATTTAATTTGATCTGCTCCTTACCTCCAAGGATGTACTTGTATCTTTATGGAAGGTTTCTTTCAGGTTTTAATATGTCTTCATCTCTGCAAATTAAACAGAAATTGCATTTGATAATTTGTACAAATCTATGTTGTTACATCTTGACATAGTCAGCCTGCTAAAATCTGCCCAGTTATCAGCAGATATCTGTTCATATCCTATATTGAGTTGAAGAAGTCCAGTATGAACAGCCTGCACAGGAGTTTCTTAACTTAAGACGGATGACACCACTGAAATACTGCCCCAAAACATCCAGCTCTTCCCACTCCAGGTTTGTGTCTGTTCAAATCAGACTATGTAATTCCTGCAGTGGTTAGGGAAGGCTCCATGTATACAAAGTACATACTCCTTCCTTTTTAACAGAGGAGAGAGACACACTGTTGTTACCTTGGTTGCCTCTGATGTGTGTTTTCCTCCAGCACTGAAAGATTCTATCTTTAATGTACTCCATGTGCTAATAACATCAGCTTTAGTGTGCTCAAAGCACACTACTTTTGGTTTTTGTATTTCACATGCAACTACCTAGCTTTCCAAAGCAGTATTATCAGCACTGTGCGATAATTTTCAGTCAGGTTCAGATGTTTCTGTTCCACTGCCCTTTAGAAGACTCTCAACTACTGATTTTTATGAAGAATGGGAAGCTTGAAAACATAAAACAGGAAAGCTCAAGAAATGGAGAGGCTGAGCATATTTTTTTCCATTGTGGGTCTAAAATTTTGAGAGTGCTGTAGTATTTCTCCCTCCTTCAACAAGTGAGAAGGGTACAAACCAAAAGCTTTATTGGTACAGAGATTGCTCCATTTCCCTTCCCCCTTTCTTGTGGGGCTGCCAAATTTCAGGCTATTGGTGATCAGCAGAACACCTTGCCAGGCTCTGATATAGGTGATTACATGGGCAAGGGGAGAAACCATGAACTCAGCCAGCTTATGCTTCCAGGCATCCACCTAATTACTACAAATGGAGTTTTAAAGCAAATTCTTTAAATGCCTAAAAAATTAGTAGAAATGGATATTTAAAGGTTAAAGGTGATTTTTTTAAAAAAAAGTCTTCTGGGGATCTGTTTATGCCCATTGAGTACTGCTGAGGGCTCTGGCTCTTCAATGGGTTTCTAACAACAATTGTATTAATACTACAAAGAAATGGGTGAAGTACACATCATAAAGGGAAGGGAAAATCCCTTTGTGTTAGAAATAAATAAGGCAGCTTTGGCTAATGTAAATGTTTTTATTCTGCAGGGGAAATCATAGAGGGCCATGTAAGACAGTGGAGTCTGATAAAGGCAATTTCCTCACTCCTGACTGTCATGATTACAGCTAACCTGAGTCTCTCTGTGTGATCTCACCTAATCCTGCAACAAAGGGATCTTTCATCCTAAAATCATTATATCACACTCAGCACACAGCTATTCAGGGAAGAAATGTTCAATCCTTTTCAAGGTTCTGCTTCCCCCTCGGCACAAGGGGGAGATTTAGTGACTTAGGAATCAATATCCTATTTTCAGCCTTCTCATTTGTCACTGCCTAGAGCACTTTTGAAAAGAAGACTTCCAATCCTGAATCCTTCTCATCACCTCAAATCATAAACCCAAAAGTTTTTCCCTTCTGCACATCGAATAGAGAGACAGAAATTTGGACATTGTGCAATTAGCAGGAGACTGAAAACCGAAGCTAGACAAATAATTGGAAACCAGATGCAAATTTTGTACAACTGCCAAATCTGAGGGTAAAGGAAATGTCTTCATTTTGAAAATGTTACATCATGGGCATTATGGCATGATTTCTTTCAGGGAGCTGTAATCTATCAAAACTCAGACCTTGGGCTAAGCAAAGGAGTAACTTTAAAAAGAATCTTCAGAGTGAATTTGCATGGATTTGTATATGCAAGTTAGTTTTGGTTATCTACTTAAGCTTTATGAATAAATGTTTCTTCAGGGAACTCTAGGAGCTGATCCCACAAGCCAGACAAAATACAATGTATCACAGCCAACATGAGAAAAAGCAGAGAGCTCCCTAAGACCAACTTATTTCAGTTCTCACAGCTGATGGATGAAAAGCAGTTCTGAGCAGTTTTTGTTTATCTGCTTTGTCAAATCTTTATAACCCCTTTATAACATAAGATTACATATAAAGAACCAAAGTATGAAATCCATATCCAGATTTCCATGAAAGTAAACAAGCAAAATGGAGGAAATAAGGTAGTTTATTCCACTGATTTTAAGGAAAAGCCATTGAGGCAATGTTATAGACAATAAAGAGCATTTTAAAATTAGATAAGTGATGTTTTGATCAAACAAAGTGGGGAAGTAACATATGACTTGCAGTGACTAAGTCTCACGGAGGGACTACAAAAGAAAAGGATTTATGACAGCCAGCACATAAAAGTCTGTACCTCCATGGATAACTGACAAGGATATTCACACCCTCATCCAACTGATCTCCTGAAATATCATGTGCTGTCAATGAATGGCACAGGTTTGGGGAAACAAGAGAGAAATAGTGACAAGATAAAGGTACACTTGATGCTGCTGATGCAGAGACATAGAATGACTTGGCAACTCTGATAAGTGCTCCAGACTGGGACTCAGGAAAGACAGGTTCTAGTTTGCTATTGCAAACTAATCTGATTATATTATGGAACTCAGGTTTCTACCTCCATAATGAGAGGAATACTTCTTACCTCACTTTAAAATGCATCATATGAACTGACAGGAACTGAGCTTTAAGTATAGGGATTTTGTAAGCAGTTAAAGGCACAACCTGAAACCTGATGTAGCCCATATATGTAGGTAAACATTTATAACTATGGACACAAAAATTATACATTAAAATCTTACCGTTATGAGGAATCAAGTCTGTTAACATACCATTATTCCTACAATATCTCCAATTCCTTTTTTTTAACAATGTGACAAATGTTTTCAAACAAGGTAACAAGGTAGCAGAACTAACACGATAATGAAGGATAAATATGAGATGATCCAAAGTAACTCATGATCACTGATTGAAAGCTAAGTGAAGACACATTGCTGAGAGTATTCCTCTATTAAGTATGTTAGACAGATAAATATTTCTAATACAGAAAAGAAGAAAAGTATTGAGGCTTTGGCAGCCTGTATTTATCTAGGCGAATTGCTCACAAGGAATTCTGGCAGATGGTTGAGCTGCGCTGTGGAATAGTTTAAAGGCTTTCTTTTCTGAATTTCAGTGTTAACTCTTTGAATATCCACCAAAATCTATTTTGTCAGCATGTCAGATCTACTGTCCTAGATGTGATTTGCAATTCAGAGGGCCAAACGTAAGTATTTTCTGGTGCACGTTCTTATAATAGTATTCATTAAAATGCTTCAGTTCAGAGCCACAGAACTGGTCTTCCTGGCACTCTTCCAAGCACAGCTGAAATGAATTACACCACTTCCAGTGAAAGGCATAACACAGAAATAACTAAAACCTTTAAAAACTAAGTACTTCTACTATGTGTGAATTCATAGCTGAGGTGTATGAATTAGTAGCTTAGGTCCAGTGGATAGGCACACAGGATAAGCACACAGGTAGTGTGGAAAAACAAAGGAGAAATAAAAAATTTTCTAACACATATCACAAAACATCATCAGAGAAGCAATTATGTAATAAAGTTATCCTGACAGATTTCCCAGTGATGTAAACCCAATAGAATAAAAAACTCAAGCATCAGACCTGCAATGGGAAGGCTTTTCAGATACTGCATTTTTTCTTGGTCATATTATTGTCCAAATATATGTGTGTGTGTGTGTCTATGTATACATACATACATACATACATACACACATATATATATGTATGTATGTATGTATGTATGTATGTGTATATATGTATGTATGTATATAAAATTTATCCTAGTTTCAGCAAGGACAAAGTTAATTTTTTATACTATTTGGGAAGTGGGCATGGCCAGACCTTTATGTCATTGGATACTATCTTGCATCACTTTTGAGGGGCAAGCAGAGGGACTTGCTCTCTCCTTCCAGTGGCAAGAGAAAGGGTGGAGGGCAAAACAGTCCAGTATTGTTTTATTTTCCATGTAAATAATTTCAACCTTTTGTTGTCCACATCATAGCTGTTACTGTTTTATTATCTCGTTGCTGTTTCCAGTAAATTGTTCGTATCTCAACCTGTGATTTTCACCTTTTTGTGCCTCTAATTTTCAACTCCTTCCCCAGAGAGGAAAGGGGGAGGGGAAAGAGTGGGGGAAGGGAAGCAACCAAGTGACATCTGGCTTAGGTGAGTCTCAGTGAGGTGAGAGAATTGGGGAATACTATTCTTAAACCATGACAAAATTATACATTAAAATCTCATTTGAGAACGTGGGATTCCATGTTACATCCTCTGGATATCATATCAATGAGGCTCAAGAAGCTTACACTAACCAAATCTGTCAATGGCCTGAAGGCTACATTATTTTTTCCAGAAGGTGAGAATTACAAATATTTGGTATTATGATAGATATGCAACAATACAACAACGTTATCTGGGAAACATCTAGAAAAATTTAGAATCCTAATGAACTATATGTCTAACAGCTTTTCTAATGTTCTTAGTTTTAGTTCACTATAAAGTAATTACTCATAAAAGGTGCAGGGTTGCAGTTCAGAAATGCTGCACCAGTTCCATGGAACTAGTCAGTTTACACAATTCAAGGTTTGGCCTTTATGGGCATGCAAGGGAGTACTTAAATGCATGGAAATAGATACACAGATATATAGAGATACAGATACAGATGTATACAAGTTGCTCTTTGGGTAATGAGAACTATTAAAACATCTGAACATGTACACATTCAAAGGCTTTTGTTGCTAGCACTGATCCCAGAACAACCTCTGAGAAGCATTGTCTTCATGGTTCATGCAGTTCTACCACTGGCTTTTGGCTTCTCTTTTACTTTTTTCTTCTCTTTAGAAGACCCACAAACCATTACAAAACAAGTATTACATCTCTGCCTACACTTTGTGTAGCCCAGGTTTCACCCAGAGTTAGATGACCCAGTCAGTTTGCCTTTGTAACTACACTGTTCCCATCCCCTTAGGTATGCAAGTACTATCCTAGCTCATGTCTCATACCAGAGGTTTCAACTATTAAAAAATTTATGACTGTTCAATATGTAAAAACACAACAGTTAAAAACACAACAGACAGAGAACATAATTTGCAGTATTTTAGAAAATTTTTCCTCCCTACATTGTTCTAAATTTGTATAAGTGGTTGCTTGTATGGTGGCTTTGCTCTTCAAATGTAAGGAACTTATTGCAAGTGAGAGCCAAACCCAAGTCATTCCATATTTGTGTTTTGATTCCTAAAGTTCACTATATTTGCCAGATCTGGATTTTCCAGCAGCAATGCAAGTGGAAAGAGTTGCTTGATATTGAAGTATCCATAGAAACTGCAAGTTTTATGTATTATATAGGACTTTTTGCCCAGCCTCTTCCATTACTCAAGAATGAAGGAACAGCCAATTCCTTAAATATATAGACTCAGTTATAATAAATTTTCCCAAAACAAACTGACATAAAAGACCCGATCTTGAGCTTTATAAAACTGTGTGATAAATCTGTTTACTGTCCCCACATGATGCTGCACACAGATAAAGTATTCATACTACTTACCAAATCTCTGCCCTAGGAGTTATTAGGCATGCAGCTTAACAGTTTGTACAGCGTTTTAATTAATATTCAGTAAATAAAGAGGTGAACTTTGCACTTCAGCAAAAGTGTAGTAGTACTAGAGTATTCATGATCTGGAAATGTTTATATCTTTATCTCAAGTTTAAGGCAGAAATCCATATAATATAAAACTTTTTTTCAAGCCAAAATGTGCCCTTTTGCACCAAGTTTCAATTCAGCTGAAATTAAAACCTAGGTCTTTTAGGAGTCTTCCATCAGCAGCCTGGGAGGGAGACAAAATATGCTGTAGCCAGAGGTTTGGGAAGCACCAGCCTGTCTCTGGCTGATGGAAGCTTGCTCAAGTCCATCTCCTCATGTAACATATCCACACCCATGACAGCAAACCCTTCATGCTGCAGCTTGCAATCGAGCTCAAAAGACATTACATAATGAATACTCCTCTGTAGCACTAACTCTGATGTAACTCATGAATCTTAAGAGTCTCATTACTTCAACTGATGCAAAATAAATTTAAAAAAATAACAAAAATCACTTTTTCACAAATTCACTTGGAAAAGAAAAATTAGTAAACAAACAGGTCTGATTATCCTGGCTCCCCAAAGGAGCTAGTACTTGTTTTTCTGATGCCACAGGGAAATGTGGTCATTTCAGTAATTA
This sequence comes from Promerops cafer, assembly GCA_013398275.1. Taxonomy (NCBI): domain Eukaryota; kingdom Metazoa; phylum Chordata; class Aves; order Passeriformes; family Nectariniidae; genus Promerops; species Promerops cafer. The sequence continues at coordinate 139,822 of VZSE01011749.1, forward strand.
AAAATAGATCCAATTCCTCTTCATCATTGTTTTCCAGCCTGGAAAGTTTGGTGCTTTTTTCTTGTCCTTTCTTGTCCTTTTTTTTTTAATTGTGAGAAGATTGATCTGAAATAAACCTGTTTTTTTTCTACCAGGCGAATATCTTGATGATTCCCAAGAATGCCAGTTGTGTGAAATATCCTGTCAGAAATGCATTGGACCTGAGTCTGACAACTGCATCAGCTGCCCACTCACAAGGTAATTGTCTCCCAGCACAGTGCAGCACAAAGATCTCACATCATCATCTGGAGAAGTGGCTGTATTCTGTTTAGCAGAGACTACAGAAGCAAGAAGTGTCCAGGGCAAAAAAATCCAAGGGACTTGAGAAAATAATTTTTATGTAAACAAAATAGCTGGCTACACAAGCAGTTAATGTTTAGCAGCATGATTCCCACAGATAGAGAAAAATTCCTTTTTATATGTAAAATACACTTCCTTTCATTGTCATCTTTTCTAAATCAGAATTGCTGGAATCATAGCTGACAATTTTAACAAGAAATTAGGGCATCTGTAGCTCTACACAGCTATGGGAATTGGCTCAAGGCATGAGTATGGATGCTGAGGCTAATTTTGGGAGATATTCATAGTCCCTAAACATCACTCCCTAACTGAGGTGTTATGGGTTAGGCTGATATATCTAAACTTCCATGAGGATTGAACAGAACAAGAAAGAAGCTTTTCCACTGGACTTTGCAAATCAGAGTTTTATGTTTAGGTCATGTCACACCTGTTCCAGAAGACTACTGGTTTTATACACATCCTACCCACAGTTGTGTCTCACGCAAATAACTCTGGTTCTGTTGCACTGGATTGTGTTGTAGCCAGCTGAAGTTTCCACTGGTATGACAACAGGATCAGATCATCTCAAGGCAAGGAAAGAAAATCCCTAAGAAATTCTGCAGTTTGCCCTGAAAATATCCATTATATGACTATGCCAATGAAAGACATACCAGGAGCAATGGAGTCCAAACAAACTCATAAGTGAGAAAGCATTATTATATCCTGTTACACCAGAAATGAGAGCAGAGGAAATCTGGGCAGAATTTTGGACTGTGGAGTGGATTCCTCCCATTCACTGTAGTATTTAAATTAGATTGTCTGTTCCTTCCTTGCAACCTATATTATGAGCTTTACATGCAGGTATTTACAAAGCAAAGAAGGAACCAGGCAGCATTATGCTGAACCACCAAGGTGTTTGCAGTAATGAGGTCTCAGTGAACTTTTGGAAGGATGCTGCTCTAACCACCGTGATAAATCCTCTAAAAGTTCTGAATTTTGGTATCTAAGGTTTCAAAAAGCTTTCTGAGACCCTTCTGTGCATTATGAAAGCTGCAAGAAAAAGTCGTATTAAATGGGACAGTCTATAGTAAAAGAAGTAATAATACAGAGAAACCTTGCCCAGAGGTAAAAGTTCCTTATGGAAGTCCAGGGTAGATGTCAATTTATTTTAATAATAAAATCACTGTCAAATCATTTGATGAATGAAAGTGCTGCTGAGGTTTTTTTGTTTTGTGTTGTTGTTTGGGGTTTTTTTTAAAGAAAAAAATACTAAATTGTAGCTTTTTAACCAGACAAACTGATTATCACAAAATTCCTTGTCCATCTGTTTACATTTTGAGCCAAGGTTAGTGACAAGATCTGACCAGGTGTTTCCCATTAGGGGCAACATAACAAAGAGCAAGAAAAATGTACTTTACCACTGTGGCTGCTGCTTGTAAGGATGGCTATCATTAGAGGTAGCATGTGTAGTTGAACTAATATTTGCATGTTATATAAGCATAGTCCAGCTACCTCCAGTACCTCTGTCACATTTCTCCTTTTCTTTCAGAATAAATCTGAAAATGATCATAGCAACTGAAATTTATGAAGACATGTTGCAGATATTCTCTAGTGCCATTGGCTGACTCCAAGAAAACATGAACTATCTTATTATAATGGGAAGCCTTTTGTTGTCTAGGTGTAGTCAAAGTCTGTACTAATGGCCAAAATGGCACTCAACTTCTCTAGAAACTAAATCCCAAGTCCTCAGATAGCAAAGTGGTGAAAGCAGTTAAGTGTAGAGGATTACAGCCTTTCCTTTCTTACTTTCTTAGGAGAGAAAAAACTGTCAAAATCTAGCCAACTTGCTTTATATTCTCTTAGTAGTCTATGAATGATGCATGTATTTATGCATTTCAATTTTTTTCCCAAGCAGATTAAAACAGTAGACATAGAGCAGCAGTGAAAAGTAGACCATTAATTTTCATCACATAGAAGGATTCTTTAGCAAACATTTAATCATCCAGCAAAAGGACATCACTTGGCAGCCAGACTCCTACGTACTTACGGATAGATGTATGTCCTGGTTCCAGCCAGGATGGAGTTACTTTTTGCAGTAGACAGGAGGGGCATGGTTAGGGCTGGGGGGTTATTCAGTGCTACCTGGTCTTATTTCCAGGGGTGGGGGAAGGGTCCCTACAGTCATGGAGCTTGGCATGGTCGGGTGTTGTCGGGGGTTCCACGTGCAGAGCCGAACGCTGGCAGGTGAATCACTCTACTGCTGCACACTTTGCTACTGATGTTCTTGCTGTTACTCTTCATTTTCTTTTTCCATTGCTGTTTCCAGTAAATTGTTCTTATTTCAACCCATGTTCTTTACCTTTTGTGCCTCCAATTCTCCTCTCCATCCCACCTCAGGGGACAGGGATGGGAGAGTGAGTAAGAAGCGTGTGGTTTGGAATGTTTTGGTGGGAGCATTGAACTGGGGAGTTTCATTGCTAAACCACAACAGCCTTGTTTGGCACCCAGTGTTGGGCATGAAGGGTTGAGATAACAACAGACCTGAGCATTTGTGAAATTTGTGGGTGTGGTACCTGACCCTGTATGTGCCTCCATTTATGCTCTATATGCTCCTCACAATATTCTGTTTCAGAGCAGGAAGAAGGATCAGGATTGCTCTCTTGCTGTACTGTGTGATAGCAGCTTATGACTTAATAAGATCAAGGGAAGTGAGGGTTATCTGGGATGTGTATCCAAAGTTGCTGTTCTACCCTTATCTCAGGCACTACTTTTGGGAATCCATTAATAATCATATCCTGTGAAAGAACATCATTGCGTGGGGAAACACAGCAGAGGAAACTTAGAGAACTGAGAGAAAATAGTTCAAAGCATCCCAAAGGTTTTACCATTTGGTTTTACCAAACTAAGGCAAAGGCAAGTCCAAAGAAATTCAATTTTTAGGAGCAAAATGACAAGAGGGACATTGTCAGGTTCAAATGGATGTGGTCAACAAAATAGCAGCCACGTCCACACCAAACAGCTAGAAAATGTAATGAGCTTTCCCTAAGTGCTGCGGGGTTTTGGAGTATGCATATTCCAGATTACAGTCAGATTGTAAATCCTCTCTATCATGTGACAGGAAAGAAGAATGATTTTTAGAGGGGTCTTGAACAGCTACAAGCTTTTGAGCAGTAGCCCCTGGGCCAGTCAGGAAAGGACAGGTTGTAAGACTGTGCTCCATGCTGCAGCCAGGGAGAATGGTCCTTCCTGGAGTCTCTGGCAGACAGCTTCAGGGGAGAGTAGAGGACAACCACTGGGGTTCTGGAGCCAGGGACACAACAGATCTGAAGCCTGCTACACCCCAACTGAAGAAGACATACTGACAGCTTATGAAGGGATTAGAGCTGGTTTTGAAAAGGCTGGCATCAAAACAGAGCTCCTCTTGGCATTCTGACCAGTCAGCAAATGGCTGGATTCCAAAGAGAAAGTGCCTTCCACACAGCATCCCACTGATGCTATATGGAACAGGTGGATTGCATTGATCACACAGTGAGCTCAAACAGGAAACCAGAATTGCCCAGGGATCTTGGAAGCCATCGTGAACTGGCCCAAAGGTGAACATTTCATCAGAGGAGGAGGAGGAGGAGGAGGAGGAGAAAGTGACAGGCTGAAAACATCCCACAATATAATTGGCTGAAAGAAAATGAAAATTAATATACTCTCTCTACTGATGGTTCCAGCTATACTGTAGGGATACATTGAAGATAAAAACTACTGTAGGGAGTTCTACATGGCAAGTCACAGAAGATATTGAGGTAGACCATGTTAAATTCCAGAGCTGAAAGCAATTCAGCTGGCTTTAGATATTGTTGAATGAGAGAAATGGCCAGTGCTCTCTCTACCTTTACACTGACTCAATGAGTGATAGCAAACTCTCTGTGGAGGTGGTTGCACCAATGGAAAAACACCATTTGGCAGCAGAGGTAAAAAGCAAAGGCCACGTGGTTAATTAACACCTGCAGCTCTGACAGCTGAGTTTACCCTGCCCCAACAAAACCCCATGTGCTGTAGAAGGGGATGAAGTCTCTGTGGTGCACAAGAGAAATGTTATGGAAGACAGGTTGGACTAGTCCTCCCTCAAGCAAAGGTAAACCCACCCGTGGGACCTGGTGGACTTGGTGGGTAAAGTAGAGGGCAGGGAAAATACCAAGCATTACTCAAGGGGATTTTATTTTTTGTGTAAGAACAGTCTGTAATGTTGAATTGTATAATATTTGTTGCTGAATGACACTACATACACACAGAGTAATCCATAACTACCATGGACAATGAGTTTAGCCTGTTCCAGATACACCAGATGTGAGCTCCTGATGCAGCAACCAGCTGACAGCACATAAGCCCTCCTGCCCTGGAAGATATCTAGCATGGGTAGAGCCCACAGTCCTGGACTAAATGAATTTAACAGACATCTTGGAGGGACAGCTGTTGACTATGGAAATTATACCTGTGTCCATGTGTGTATACATATATATACGTGTATGTGTATAACTGGAAGGTGTAGGATGGGCAAGACACAGATGATATAGAGATGAAACATGTCCTGGTTCCAGCCAGGATAGAGTTAATTTCTGCAGTAGTCAGGAGAGGCAGGTCTAGGACTTGGGAGTTATTCTAAACTACCTCACTGTTTGTTCCAGGGGTGGGGGAAGGGGTCCCTTTCCAGGCACAGTCAGGTATTGTCAGGGGTTCTCTGCTCCCCTGTGAGCACTGCCGTGAGAATTGTTCAGCTGTTGAATGCTTTGTAATTGATACTATTGCTGTTACTGTTCATTTTCTTATTCTTTGCTGTTCCCAGCAAATTGTTCTTATCTCAATCTGTGATCTTTACCTTTTGTATACCCAATTCTCCTCTCCACCCCCAGCAGAGGAGGGGGAGGGATGACAGGCAGTTGAGCATGGTTTGGAGTGTTACTGTGGGAAGACTAAATCAGTAAATACCATTCCTAAGTCACGTAAGTCATTCCTAAGTCATGTAAAAATACAGCTCCTAAAGGTCAATATTCAGGTAGATATCTGACTTCATGTACAAGGTTGTATTACTGAAGCCATGGTACTTTTTAAAGGCAGTCTTAAAAGTAAAACCAATGGTTATTCCTTCACAGAGAAAGACCAAGTTTTGCTTTCCTTTTAGCAGACACGTGGGACCACTGTCAGAGATTGTGATATAAGGACATCTAGGTAAAGGACCAAAAGGTGTTATTTCTCAGAAAAATACTGCAGAGAAAAATCATTTTTGAAGTCTAAGATTCATGTTCAAGACACTTTTCATATAGTACATATGGTGAATAAGACCAGGAAAACAAAGTCTTGAAGTTCAAACACTTGTAAATAGAGTGAGAGAAGAATTTATTGAGTTTCTTTTTAGTTTCCTTTAGATTTAAACAACAAGTAGTGGCTAAATTTGTAATTATCCCTCTGTCTTCTTTAAAAGAGTCTTTGATGATGGCTGCTGTGTTATGCAATGCCCCAGAGGAAAGTTTGAATTCAACCAGCAGTGTCACTTGTGCCATCACACCTGCCTGGACTGCAGTGGAAGTGAACCTAACAAATGCACAGCTTGTGGAACAGGTAAATAAGATTTCCTTTTGCCAGCTTTTTCCCCTCCCTTGGCCTCCAAATTCCCTTTTTCCTCAGCTCTCAAGGGCTAGTTGTTAGATCCAATAAAATGAGTAGTGCTTTTACTACCAATCTGCATCATAATCTTCTTGTGACTCTGAAGGGAATAAGAACTCAATTTTTTTTTTTTTTTATGTACAAGAAAACACAACTCTGTATTGTCCTTTCAACTTAATGAATTTCCCTTGGTGTTTTTTTCAATAGGAGCTATGTTAACAGAAACAGAAACAAGAAAAAAAAAAGGACAGAAAACCTACATAGCCTGTTTCTGGAAAAGAAAGGTTCATACATGCTTCCCCCACTCACTGCACAGGATGTGCTACATTGAAATGGAGCCAGTTTGCTCAGGCAGGCAGGGAGCCAGGCTGCCTTCCTAAGCATCTCTCTGGGAAAGGCTAGGAAACAAGTATGGTGGGTTCCACTGGAGATTGCTGACTCCCTACAGCTGAACAAACTGGGTTTGCACAGAGAAGCTTATCACCAGCACACATTTTTATAGGTCTGAGGTTGAGAGGAAGGCTTATGTAGCTAATTTTGTGGAAATTTCAAAAAGCCACTCTTCTCCTTTTGAAATTCTGTTTTTAAAATTATTTCATATTGTCTCTCTAATATCTGATTAACAAAAACCTGAGGACATTACCTGCAAGTATGTGCAACTAGTCTGAACTGTCCTTGGAAATGAGTATTTAAGATGTAATTTATAGTAAAGAGTAGTTTTTTATGAGCTGTGTTCTGGGGCTTCACAATGGATTTGCAGCCTTTTCATTTCAGCTGCTACTTCCATTTCAGTCCTAATCAACAATGGCACAGACTTTATTTAGTAATAAGTGTCTAGACTACAAGCAAACACTAGTATGGCTGCACTAATTAGTTGTACTGATGATGAGATTGACTTTCTCACTTTGGGAAATGTGGCTCAGTAGATGAAGTTTTCAAATGGTACTTCAGGTCTAAGGTGAGAACAAGTATGTATAATTGTTCCCCAAGTCTCTCCCTTATGGAGGACAGCAAGATATATTTCAGTATTTCTGTGAATCAAGAAATTAAGACACTGATGAGACTCACCCCCTTAGGAGGCAGGAAAATTAAAGATTCGTGCATGAAAAGTAAAATAAATAAAATTCAACTTCTGCTATGGGGCAGCATTATTGCCTATTATAGCTGCTTTCTTTGCATTTTCGAAAATAAATTCTGGTAAGCAAATTCTTGCTCTGCAGTTAAGGCAATGGAATACACTTAGCACAGTTGTATGTGTAATTTATACTGTTGGGTAACTGATTGGAAAACTCCCCATGCTGCAGCACATGGTACATGGAGTTATGTGTGTTTTCACAGGCTTGACTCAGCAGGATTTGGAGCAGGGGACCTCCCAGTTTTCATGCATTAGAGAATGCTTGTGCTTTAATAGCTAGTAGATGCACATCTGCTATTTAAATTCAAATCTAGATGGTTCCACTAAGCTGAGGATTACAGTTTAATATTCTAGGGACACAGACTGACTCTTTCCAAAGGTGAAGTAGGCCACTTTGCTTTCCTAATAATAATTGTACGTTTGTGTATACAATGCATTACAAATACTTGTTTGTCCTCTGCAAGAGAACTCAGTGATGGAAAAATCTTGATTATTTATTTTTATTAGATTGATGGATGTAAAGAGTAATTTTTGGCTAGCATGACATTTTATACACCATAAATCCCCAGGAATGTGCGAAGTTTGAGGCCCTGAACATTTTACACATCTCATCTGGTGTAAAACTGTAAAATCTAGCAGTTGGTATCTCTACTGCAGCACTGCAACTTCATGAAGCTCCTTCTTATACCCCAAATACCCTCTGTGGCTGACAAACTTTCTCCCATTTGTTTGCCACACAGACAGAAGAGGGGTGGAACGTTTCCTGTACCATGGGGAGTGCAGAGACAACTGTCCTCCAGGTCACTACCACTTGGAGCATACCTGTGTGCCTTGCCCTGGCCACTGTGAGGTGTGCCTGAACTCCAGCCACTGCAAAAGGTGTTTCAGAGGCTACTACCTTACTCAAAATGTGTGTCAGAAGCATAGCTGTAGAGAAGGTAAGCATCCTTCAGTAGGAGATAAGAAATACTCTATTCAATTTGTTACAGAAATCTGCTTAAGTATATTAAAAAATGTTTTGAAATACACAATCACACCTGACCCTGAGGTCCTCAAGCTCCAGCTCTGAACCTCTTCTAGTATCATGTTACTGTAAAGTAAGAGTATATTCCTCAAATTGAGTGGGTTATGCAAAAACAAATGAGAAAACAAGTTTCCATGAATGTTTCTCCTTTTTTGATTTGAATCAAGTTTATTTCCAGGACCCTTGCTGAGTGCTTCCAAATGTTGCATTATCTAGAATTAACCCAAAACTGATGATTTGCAAAACACAGGTGAAGTGGAAGATCCTGACTCTGAAGACTGCATACCGTGTTCGGATGGATGCCAGGGCTGCAAACAGGGTAAATATTCCCTTAATCAACCTTATTATTTGTAAGGTAGGGAAAATTTAGTTCCCCTCACTCTTGTCATTAGCTTAAGTGCATGCTGCTGAGCAATTAGTCATTGGTGTAGGTGGCTTCTCACTGAGTAAATTATATTCCATACTATATTTATTTTTGAAATAAATTTCTAACATCTATATTCAGCATAAATAAGAATAATTATCTAATAATTTAGCTATTAAAATTTGCAGAACTTTTATTTTTATCCTGTTTGAATGCCACACTCAGGCTGAAAGATTTACTGACTTTCTGAAGCTATTAAGCTAATATCAGACACAGAATTTTCTATGCCTCAAAACAGATCGCCACCCTGTGCTTTCTTTTCAAGGATATAGACATAAAGACAATCTTTAAATTTCATTCAAGAGCAAGTTATTGCAGTAACAATGCTACTGCCCTAAAAAATTCCTTGTATACATTTCAAGGTTGGTGCAGGCTAATCCATCCATGTACAGTTCATTTGGCACTCCTGTGAAACAGAAAAGAAAGGAAATACACTGAGTTGAAAATGCAACCAGCAGTGTTAAATAAAAGGAGGGGTCTGAGATTCAGGTGGAACCTCAGCTTCCACGTCACAAAGTGCTTGCCATGTGGCTGTTGCAGCTTCCCTAGAGTTTCAGGGGGTTCTACTCCCACCCGAATATCCAGAGGAAGTGAGACTGTTGGTAAGAAGTCAGCAAGTGCAGTGTGTGCAATCATGGGTGAATGTTTATAGTCCTGTGGGAGGCTGCTGAAGAGGTGTGGCAAGCACAGATTCTGCTTTGTCATGTTCCAGAAGTGAAAACCTTGGATATAAAAATATGCCCTTTCCATAAAAAAAATGTATCTCTCACATTCAGGGCTGCCATCCATGCTTGGGACACTTTCTGGATTTGAGTTACCAGTTCTGCAAAATCCAGATCAGCACAGTATTGGCATGCCATTGTCTGCAACAAACTCTAAACCACAACTCTCTGTCCAGCTCTTTTTCTGGCTACACTAGCTGGCATACCTAACTTACCGTAAGGATTTTCATCACAAAATTCCTTCTTTCTGCCAGTTGTCCCATCTAATATGTGAGACCATAAAAAATCTCCTGTGGTGCTGGTGACCAGCCATTCCGTGTGAATTCAGTCAAGCCTAAGGCTTTACTCTGTGACCACAACTGCCTCTGTCAGTATTGCTGAATGAAGAGATGGTTTCAACATGAATTCAGCTACACTGTGGTCTCCTTTTGTATGATGTATTATCCAGATTCATGGCAGCTGCCTGCTTGGCTGAGGGGAGGAGAAATTAAGGGGCAGTGTATGTTTCAATACCTATCTTTATTTGTGGTATCAGATGTTGCTTCCCTGTGCTGATATTTTCTGTGTTTTTTACAATGATTGTGACTTCAAATTATTTCTTTTTCTTCTGAAACTGTGTAGTGGCAATCAGTGTTTTGAATTAGGGAGAAATTTAATATGCACAAATAGCAAAGTTTTTTAAAAAATTGTAATTTCAAGTGACTCAGAGGAAGATTTTCTTTGTTACAAACTTAATAGGCATGCATAAGGAGACTGGAAGGCTGTTCATAGTCAGCTGGCATACAGAAAAAGGAGCTGTACTCATTTGCCTTTTTCCTGAGAGGATCACTGATCTCCTAAATATTAATCATCCATAACACTCACTACATACTTTCAACTTCTGGCACTCAAAATTCTGGTTTAAAAGAGGTCATTTAGGAGCTTCAATGACCAATTGAATGGATGTAGGTAAAACAAAGACTGAATTAATTTTCCCTGCTGTGTAAAGTCAGAAGTACTAAGATGCCAGACTTTATTTACAGGCATTCTATTAAGGAAAGTCTTTGGTGCTCATGACACACGTATTACTGAGAGTCAGAGATTGGTTTACTGTTAGTTCTGCTTGGAAAAGAAGAACAGTTGTGGCCTAAAAGCACAGTCCCAAGCAGATTTAGAAAATGATAATGTGTTCTTGAAATAAAGCAGAACCTGTAAGCTTCCTCTTAAAATAAGTCAGGTAGCTATAGTAGATACCTATACCCATCTATTTTATATGGCAAATATTTGCTTGTATTTTTACTCTTAACTTTCATTGAGTTTTCAGGCATATCAACAACTTCATTCCTAGATAAGTTAGGTACAGTAATGGGTTTCTCATATCTAATCAGAAAGCTGATGTATTTAGAAACTTCTGTAAAAAAACCCTAAAAACTAAAATCTTTCATGCCCGTCTCTTACAAGAAGTTCATTATTTTGCAAACTCTAGAGAAATTACACAGCCATAAAAATAACTTAAAAGGCTAAAATTTCAAGGGGAGAAAATAAGGAATATGCTGCATTTAGTTTCACATCTTCATAGTCTTTCTACAGACTCCCTTTTAAAATTAAGTTGATGCTGGAGGGTTTTGCAGTCCCTTTGTCCTCTCTTCCCTTTAGCCTGAAATCTTCATAGCATTGACCTTTTCTTACACCTTCTCTACAGTTCTTAGAATAAATTATTCAATTGTGTTAAAGTGCAGTGGGGAAAAAAAGGAACGTAGTAATCATACCAACTGGAATAAAAATTTATATAGTCCTCATACTGTAAAGTAGTTATTCATATATACAACTGCAAATATATTTTGTGCAAATTTATGGATCCTCAGCTGACTGAAGACAATTCTCTCATAGAAAATCATTCAGCACCTGCTCCTTCTGAAATGCTTTAAGATCCTTCAATATAAACTCTAAGAAGTAAATTAATAACTTCTTCAGTTTATACTGAGCACAGGGTTACTTACAGAAGTTTTATTTATTTTAAATTCTCATTCTAAACCAGGAGCAGCAAAATGCAGATTATTCTCTTATTGTCTACAAATTACAAAGATTATTATATTTTTCTCTTTTCTTGTAGACAGAAATCTAGTTTTTAGGATAAAATTAAGATAACTGAACTGCCTGTTTTCCTACTAGCCTGAAAGAGTTTTGCTCAAAAAATCATTTTCACAAGGCACGGAATAATAGCTTAAACCATCACCTGCAGTCTCTGGCAATGTTGTCCTGCTTTGCACAGACAGGAAAATTAATAAGGTTTGCTTCCTTCTGGCATGAAGCCATATACCAGCAGAATAGAGCAAGTCTGCAGGAGCAGTCTCTCTTGTTGATCAGTGACACTACATCCAGATTAACACAGAGGTATCATACTTTGGTAATGGTTTCATACTTTGCATCCCATATCAGGCATTTCAGAGAAGAAAGTAAAACCCACACAGCAAGTAACACTGCAGGTTATTCTTCACCAGCTGTGAGGATACTAAAGTAGATAGTGTTTGTTTGTAAGACCTCCTGGAATCCTCAAGGAATGTGGTCAAATCTGTTTGGTTTCCTCCAAGTTTGGAGTGGATTTTGTTTTAAGGCACCAGTGTGGCAATATATCTTTGCTGTATCAACACTGAAAGTCTAAGAGCAAAGACAGGAACTCTGAGAGAGAGACTTGATCAGAAAGTCTGTGTAGTTAAAATACAAATTACGCTTTCTTTTAAATTCAGGTAATTCTTTTCTTTCTATTTCACTTCACCAATGCAGAGGCCACTCATATTTTAGGGATGTAAAGCATCTTTAATGCTCACAGGTACCATTCTGCCTGCAGATACTGACAAGTCCTGGGATATGCTGATAGGAGCACTGCCTTAGAAGGCACTAATCCCCAGAAAATCAGTAGCTTTGTGTACACAGTGTCCAGACAATGGCTGTGCTCTCTAAGGTTCACCTCCCCTCTTTGCCCTGCCCACATGCCCTGGGGTGCATTTGGCTCTGCTCGATGCCACACGAGCCTAATTGGCATCCTTGTGCTCTTCCCATGAGACCTGAAAGGCAGACCTGGCACAGGCACAAGCCGAGGCTTAAGGGTGACCTCAGTACCGATGGTTAACTCCAAATTCTTAAAAACTTCAAATATAAGCCTATTTCTGTGCAAGCAAGCACAAGCACAATATTGGACGGACAAAGCGTCTAAGAAAGTGTGCTGGACACATCACAAGTGCACACAGCCAAGATTATATTTATGATACCTTTGGTACCTCAGCTGTTACAACCCAATTTAGGACATGCTGAGTCTGCTTTTTAGAGCAGCAGGGAATGATTGCTCCCTCTGTTGCAGAAAGATGGGAACTGCAGCTCTTCATTACCTTTGACCATCAGGTTTTGATTAAATTTTAATGTCTTTTTTTCTGGTGGGTGCCAGTAAACATCATGAAGTCTACAAAATTAAATCCAGTTTCCTCAACAAAAGCAGCTTTTGAAAGACAAAATTCTGCTGCAAAAAAAAAAATATTAAGGAAGAGGATTTTCTTTATGCCATTGCAGCGTTTACCTTCCACATCTCAATGTAAGTTCACTCACTCAGATATTTAGATAACTGCAGGATAGCATTCATATTTTCTCCAGACTTTTAAAACCATAATGAATTTCAGACACCTTCTTCAAAGTCAAATGTTCCTTTTTAGAAAGCCTGTGGCTATAAGCCAACACTCAGAACAAGAGAAAAAAATAAGGTAAAACTGTAGATTCTGAGCCACTTATAGTAATTATTCAAAGAGAATTTCAGAGTCAATAAAATGCAAGAACATAAAAAATCTTGGATCCTATTTCTTATGTTTAAAATACAACATGTGCACTGAAGTGTTTTCTCAAATAACTTCAGCTCTCTCTCTAATCATACAATTTACATATGCCCTTTTGCCCTTACTTAATGAACAGACACCAGTTTTGGCTACCTTTGAAGGTGCTAAGGGACAAACTTCTCTGATATGCCATATCTACTGGCTTGCATATATACATTTCACAAACAGAAACTGCCACGCCAGTAACTAATGATGCTAAGTAAACAGACACACCTAGTTAGCTGAGGGGGTAAATATTTGCAGCACATGGAGCTCACACAGATCACTGATGAACTCTTAGGAATCAAAGGAGGATGGTCTTCCTCTGAAGACTGATTGTGTAAGCCAGGCATCCTCTCAATTTGCAGTGCCAATCTTCCTGCCAGTGTGCTCCCAAGGAGCCACACAGTCCTGAGCCAGTGCTTAATTAATTACTTTTGGGTTCTCTTCCACTCACCTCACCCAGCCTGTGAAAGTAAAACATCTTATGGATAGTTCTTATGGTTTGCTACAGAATACCTCATCTCCATGCAGCAAAATACAATATATACCAACTTTTGATCCATCCAAATTTCTACAGTGAGCACCACGACATGGCTTTTCATCCTTTGCACAAGGATTGTTTTCAAAGGCTAACACTGAGGGTAAAGTATTCCTCAGTAGGGTGCAGAGTGAAATGTGTTCAGCAAAGTTATAACACTTTTCTCTTTCAAAGATACCTTACCAAATAAATTTATACTGAGAATACCCAAGGAGTCATGTCCCTGAGAATAAAGGCCTGCCAAAGAGGCATTTAGGCCCAAGTGTGGCATTTAGCCTCTTTGATCTAGCAAGGTAAATCCTGAGTCACTCTCAAAGGTCATCCAGAAGCTAACTATTTAATTTTTTTGGGGTTACAAGGTCTATGTGAAAAACATAAAGCTATAAAGGCTGAAAGTGAGAATAAATAAAACACAAGTGATCAACAAGATCCATTATACAGAGTAGAATGGAGGAACATAGAGTTTATAAGGCTGTGGGAGTGAGAAGAAAAGTATTTGGAGAAGATTGAAGGAAGTGTGAGGCAGCTGAAAGAGCAGCACTGTCAACAGACTCAGGCTTACAGAAATAGATTTATCATGACATGATAAATGAGTGAAAACTTCTCTGGTTCCCATAGCAACCTAAGAAAGAGAAAGGAAAACTTCATTTCTTCAAACCATCCTTGATGATGAATAGACCTTGGCTTTCGAGACAAAATTATCATAAGGATAGTTTTTTTAATCTCAGAGTAAGTCTTCCACAATAAGTTAGTCTTGCAGAAGGGGTTTTAGATTTGCAGATAGTAAGATCTTTTTTCTACAAGCTTCTGCAGTGATAATATGCAATCTGTGCAGAAACAAATGCCCAGCAAGTTTTGGAACTGTTCTCTGATTTTCAGTCCTGACATTTCAGTGTAGGCAGAACATTACATAGAGAATGTTGTCTTTCCTAGAGTGTAGGTAAAAGAGAATTTCTTTGCACATTGAAGATACAAGGTGCATTTCTTGAAAAAACTTTCTGGTTTTGCATTTTTTCTTTTTCTGAGAAAGAAAAAACTGCTTCCTGTGTAAAATCCAGGCTTGGGAAAAATCCCTGGAAAAGCTTAAGATATGAGACCAGACCTTGAGTTCTGCAAATACAGAATATTCCAGATTTTAGTTTAAAGTTCTCCATAGAAATAAGAGCACAGATGAAAACTACTCAGATCAGACCAGATCAGACCAGAAATTCACCTAGCTCAGAAGCCACTGACTAAACATACTTCTAAAATTACATATACAAACAAAGCCTGTATTTCTACTCCTTCAACAATTTGCAGTTCAGAAGCTTCATGAATCAAAACAGTCAAGAAATGTTAACTGCTGAATCTTTCTGCTGGAATTACTGAAGAAAATATACATTAAAACAAATATAATCTAAACCATCTGCAGACCAGACCTTCTTTTCAGGCAAGTTTGCTGCCTCCTTGGGGCCCAAACCAGGGACCTCACTGAAAAAATGAAGAGGTTAATAGAGCCTTTGAAATGCTGCCTACTATTGCTTTCACAGGAGTACCAGTGATATTTCAACAAGAAGCTCAAGGTTAATGAAAAGACATTTCAGGACACTGGAAAGAACAAGTGCCAGATCCCATGCTTTGGCCACAATAACCCCATGCAGCTGAGAGAGTTGGAATTGTTTAGCCTGGAGAAAAGGATGCTCAGGGGAACTTCTGAACTCTCTACAACTGCGTGAAAGGGGCTTGTAGCCAGGTGCAGGTTGACCTCTTCTCTCAGCCAGCTAGCAACAGGATGAGAAGATGTGGTTTTTGCTTGCACATGGGGAGGTTTAGATTGGATATGAGGAAGAATTTTTTCACGGAAATGGTGGTTAGACCTAATGGACTACCCAAGGAGGTGGAAGAGTCACTGTCCCTGGAAGTGTTTGTGGAAAGACTGGACTTGGCACCTAGTGCCATGGACTAGTTGACAGGGCGTTTGACCAACAGTTGGACTCGCTGATCTCAGAGGTCTTTTCCAAACTAATTGATTCCATGATTCCTTGACTCAGGAGAGAAGGTAGTGTTCTCTTCAATTATCCCAGAAATTAAGAGTGTAGTCTCTCATAGTATTCTTCCGGACAAAATGTGCAGCACACAGCTGGGTAAACACATCATGGGATGGGTGAACAACTGGCTCATGGGTAAGGCATGAAGGGTGGTAGTGAATGGGGTGACATCAGAATGGTGACCTGTCACCAGTGGGGTTCCACAGGGCTCCATCTTAGCCCTGTGCTCTCCAACATCTTCATAAATGACCTGAATGTAGGACTGGAAGGGATACTGAGCAAGTTTGTGGATGATACAAAACTGGGAGGAGCTGCTGAATTCATCAAAGTGAGGTCCTGAAGAGAGATCTCAACAAATTGGACAACTGGGCAATCACCAACCATGTGAAGTTCAGCAAGGGAAAGTTCTGCACTGGTGCAGCCCCTGCTTGAGGACTGTGTGCAGTTTGGGCACCACAATATAAAAAAGACATTAAGCTGTTAGCACCCAAAGCAGGGCCACAAGGATCTGGAGGAGAGGCTTTATGAGGAGCAGCTGAAGTCACTTGTTTTATTCAGGCTAAAGAAGAGGAGAGTGAGGGGAGACCTGGCTACAGTCTACAGCTTCTTCATGAGGAGACGACAAGGGTCAGACATTGACATCTTCTCTGTGGTGACCAGTAACCAGTGACAGCCCAAGAGAATGGCCTGAAATTGCATCAGGGAATGTTTAGTTTGGTATCAGGAAAAGGTTCTTCACCCGGAGGGTGGCTGGGCACTGGAACAGGCTCCCCAGGGCAGTGGTCCCAGCACCAAGCCTGACAGAGTTCAGCAAGTGCTTCCACAACACTATTGGGCACATGGTGTGACTCTTGGGGATGGTTCTGTGCAGGGCCAGGAGTTGGACTCATTGATCCTTCTGGGTCCCTTCCAACTCGCAATATTACATGATTCTGTGATTCTCTTTATAAATACATTCACCCAGGTTGTTTTGTTTCCTTCCATTCTGCTGTTTCTGGGATATTTGGTTAAGGTGAAAGAAATAGTGAGTAGAAGATAATAGAAGGAAGGTTATAATAAATATTCTTCATTTTTGGAGTCAAATCCATAATTTTAAGAGTTTTAAAAGTTGTGGAACACTTTCCTATTCATTCAACAAATTTTTTTAATACAAAAATTAGTTTTCTGGTGGGAAAGTTTACCCAAAAGACTTGCACCACCATCACCTCTTCCACCATTACCCCCTCTTCAAATATAGAAAGTCTTGTCTAGCTCAGGATTTTGAAATTTAAACAGATTACTTAGATGTCTGAAAAGTATGCTTTTTCAAGTGTCAAAAGTTTTTAACTTATTTTTTCAACAAATAAAGAAATAGGATGAAATTATTGTTTCAGGTAAGCTGTAGTCTCTTTTTAACAGTTCATTTGACCCAGCCTGAGCCCCTGTGAAGGTTCTGCTTTTCAGATCATCACTTCCTAAGGACTTAGCTCCTTCCAGGGACCTGGATTATGCTGAGGACTAAAAAGCCACAGGTTACTATGAAAATACAGTCCAGGATCTGATTGTGGGAGACTCTATCTCAAAATAAGTGTGAACAGAGTTTCAGAGACACCTGTGTTCTTCTAATGACTGTAATTATTTTAGTGTAAGAAATACTAGCATAAAATTGGTGTAGCAAAAGTTCTTTTCAGCATTCTGGTTTTTACTCTGAAAATTACTTAAATAATTTTATATCTTTAATTTCAGATGATCCAAGAATCTGTTTAACATGCATTCAAAACTATTACATGTAAGTATAGTTACATATATATATAAAAATATATGTATATCTTCATGACTACACATTTTTCTGAAACAAAAATATGTGCTTTACCTACATATATCTGTGCCGTGTATGTTGTCTCATCCTTTAAATTGCTTGTCTGAAATACAGTAAATGGGAAAAAGGCTTAGGAAATGTTGGAAAACTAGCTAGTTATTCAGTATAGAGATTTGTTAAAACTTATGGAGTGGTGGGACCTTTGCATATCAGAAGAGAGGAATATGGAAAAAAAGTGTCAAAAAGTCAAACAGTGCATATGGATTGGAACAAAGTTGCTTTTAGGATGTTATGTCTGGTTCTGGTATGTGAAGTTCATAAGACTTATAAATGTATGGAGTTTATGCAAAGGAATAAAAAATTAATAAAAAACTTAAATGGAGAGAAAAGAACACTACTGCTTTTCAAAGAGAGCATTTGTAGATCTCTGTAAAAATTGGAAAAGAAAATATTGATTATGTTGACTCTATAAACAAAGGCACTAGATTATATGTTTTTACAAGCAATCAGTTCTTTACAATAATTTTTAATGAAGCATGAATTGAGGTTTCTGGCTACCTTTGAAAAATAAAATTAATAATACTTAAGAATCCTGAGATTAGAAAACATTACTTTGCTAGTTGAATAAACAACATAACCACAAATACACTTTAAATCCTCATTATAGGAATAATTTCTGTTCATTATGCTAATCATACTTTATCACTACCATTTCTAGAAACACAGAAAACAAACTCAATAACCTTCAAAAGAAACTTACTAATAATGGTCTGCTTTATCTTACAGGTATAAGCAGCATTGCTATAAATACTGTCCAGAAAATACCTACAGAGATGAAAGTTCTTGGCAGTGTAGGGACTGTCCTAGCAACTGTGATAGCTGTGACAAGGATGGCTGTGACTCATGTGAGGAAGGCTTTTATCTCTCAGGTAAGCAAAGTACAAATAATGGCATAATACACAAAAATACTTTAGACTATTTCTTTAGAAAAATAGTCTGGATCCAAACTCTCAAATTCATAAATCTCTTCTATGTCAGACAGTGGAGGGTGAGGGGACTTAGATCTTTGCAGAATCAGGCATTTTTGTTAATTTAAGGTGGGTATATTACCCAGTAGTGTAATTTGGTTCAAAGGGTCTATATAGTTAAATTTCAGCTCTTTTGGGCACATAAAAAAATTTGTATTTAATTTAGACTTTGTGAAAGGAGGGTTTTTTAACTATAAAAAGAGATTGGAATATTTCCTTACTATTTGCAGCTCCAGTTTTACTTTGACTTTTAAATGCTCTGCTCAGTTGAAACCACTAAATTCCACACCAGATTCACACAAGAGTAGGAATCTCCTAGCTTTTTAAAGAAGCCATAAATCAGGCAGGTCTGGTTCAGACATGGTGCCAAAAATGAATCACAGGAATTCCTGAGGTTATAGTATTTTCTTGCCCTGACTGTTGAAAGTGCCTAGTAGTGGCACCCCACTCATGGAAGACTCTGTGGTCACGACCAGGGTGAGCTGTGATGTGATGTTTTTTAAAATTGAAATTAGACAAAACTCAAAAAGCCATAAGTGCTACAACTTCCAGAGGGTTTGATGAGGTATGTGCAACCTTAATCTGAATCAGCTTTAAACCTGAATTTAACTTCACATTCAGCAGAAACTAGAGATCCTATAAATTTGCATATGTCTAAAATTTGCATATACCTAAAAATCTTAGGGGCATCTAGTCTTTAATTTTTCATTGGGACAGTATAATTGTTAGGACTCAACCATAAAAATTTACCCATGCATTGACTTCCATTAGATTTGTATGAACTGATGTTTAGTATATTGATCAAAACTAAGTTAGAGGTAAATTCAAATGTAGATTGCTTTGAAGTTTGTGAAGTTTCTAATACGCAACTAAACTGAATTTAGATTTCATGCTAAAAAAATTAAAGTTTTTATAGCTGCAAAGTGTTTCATGTGCTCTTACATACTGTGTTTTTTCTTAAACCATTTCTGCTGGAGACAGAGGGATGGACAGGGGTCATTATGCTTCCAGGCTCTGTCTCTGTTGCAGATGGCACCTGTGTGAGGGAGTGTGGGGATGGCTTCTTTGCTGATGGCATCTCTAGAGAATGTGAGCCTTGCCACAGGAGCTGCGTAACCTGTGTTGGGTACAGTTACAAGAACTGTACTGCGTGCAGAAACACTTTCCAGCTGTCTCATGGGCAGTGCCTGAGCCCAAGAAATTCTCTGCCAGCTGGGAAGTTCTGGAGGGGTAAGTTGAAACAGATCTTGTAATCTTTTCTGCTTCTCTGAAGACTACTATGAAATTTAGAAAGAGATCTTGCAGACTGCTTGAAACTGCTCTTCTGTCATTTTAAAAGTATACTGACCAAACCCATTGGTTCTACAAACTGAAATTAATTTTCCTGCAAATGTTAGGAACATGTCAATACAATGTAGGTGTTTCTTAGCTATCTTAACTGAATAAAGATTAAAAATATAATTGACAAAAATACAAAAATATGAACAAGATAAAAGATGTGTAAGAGATTAAGGTACCGGGAGTTCCTTATCTAAACTACTGGGTGTCTTGTAGATAAGGTTTTAGACCAGCTTTGTGGCTATTTGATCCCTCCAGAGAAGTCAATGTAAGTTGGAGGAAATACTAAATAATATAGTGCTCAACTACCTGGGTGTGTGATTTGAAAAAGAATCTATCCTCTCTCTTCTTTCCTTTCTCTGTAGGGCTATGCACTGCTTTCTGAGAGACCAAATACAGGCTGTAGGGCTACATTCTGACATTCTGGTCCTACGCTGGCCATTTCCACAACCTTCACAAAATAATTACTTTTTTCTTGGTGGTCTCATCCATAGAATGAGGAAAACAATTCTCTATTCCTAAAAAGCTCCCAAAAATCCAAAACCTATTTGGGAAGAAAATGCCTTTATTTAGCGATGTTGAGAGGAACACTCCAATAATTTTAAATTATTTTAAATTATTTTCCTTCCTATCCATCTTCAAATCCAACCTAGTACTGTCACAAATTTCTTATTTAAAAAGTTTTAAATGAAGAGGGCATGTATAGACTATTTGTCATTCCCATTACGTCAATATATAAAGAAAAATCTAATGTTTATGTTACAAAATGAAACTGTGCCACTGGAAAAAAGGGGAATTTCAAATTTTATAGTGTAACAGTAGCAGAATCTATTATAAAATTTAGGGATTTACATCACCAGGAGTCTTTAAGAACACATGAAAGTATCTGACAGGGATGTTGGCTGAATGGAGCAGAAGACCAGATTACTAGCTTTATTTTTTAATCAAGTAAACATATTCTTCTGGTTCCTATATTTTCATTTGAAACATATCCAAGAATGACAATCAATATGATCTGGTATTAGATATGAAAATACAGCAATTAATACTTCCAGAAAAAAATATTGACCATTTCAATTAATTGCCTATCTGTTGGAGAAATGCTGTATCAAAAGGAAAAATCTTTCTTCACTTCAAAAAAATACCAGAGAGACATAAAAATAACAATACTAATAGAAACTTGATCTCCTACATTCATTTCCTTGTGTTTAACACACAGAAGCAAGTTTGGGTTTTTTGCAATTTAAGACTACATCTACATCAGTGCCATGAAAAGATCACATCTGTAGCCTGGTCTATCTATTGATTATCTCTTTCTCACACTGTTAAACATGATGACTTCTTGTCAACGTTTTTCTTTTGAGCAGACATCTGACACAGTTCTGCACAAACGAACATTCCTGTCCTGTGAAACTTCTTTCTCTCCATCTTGCATATCATCTGTCTTTCCTTTTAGTAGTAAAAGTACGTCTGTCTTAGGGACATTTCAAACTGAAAGGTACATCTCACTCAGAGCTGTACTGGCTTGAACATCAATGACTGCTCCAAAGACACAGGATTCCTGCTGCAGCTGGTGACAGGACCCCGGGGAACACGGCTGGTGCCTGTACAGCTGCTCTTGGATTCCTTCAGTGTGGCAGCTGCTGCACCATGTAACTTCTGTGGAGCTGGTGGTGTCCTCAGCCTTTTTCCTCCAGGCTTCCAAACAGAAGTAATCTTCAAGCCAAAATGTATTGAAGTTGCCACTGTGTCTGTTGAAGTCACATCCTTTAGTAACTACATTTATTAACATTTTCTGAAGTTTCTTATTCAGATACTGTAGGCTCACACAGTTCACATAAAAATAATTTTCATTGTTTAAAAAACGACACAACCTGAATGGTTGATTTTTGCTTAGAGTATCAGTCACTCATTTCTTTTGATGATTTCATGCAAGGGGCAGATGTCAGCTGAGTCCAGATTTCCAACTGTACTGTCTATATCGGAAATTCTTGTTGCATGCTAAAGGCCCTTAACAAAAAACATAGGATTCAGGAAGGCAGGATGGAAACAAATTTAGCTCCAGCAATGCATCACACTGCTAAGGTTGCTCCTGGTTAGAGATTGCAGTGCATTTCACACCGTGATAACATTTTAATATGCACGGATCATTTTAAAAGGGAAAAAAGAAAGCAAACCAAACAACCAAAAACTTTCTGTGTTTCACAATCTCTCACAATTATTTTCTTTAGTATCTAAAGCTTTCTGAAAACTGATAAAATTTAGGGGATGCAGTCACTATCCATTGTCTACACAATTCTGCAGGATTAGTGCAAGGATGGATAAAACAAAGCCCTATCTCTGCTCCTTGAAATTAACTGTCAGTGAGTATTCTGGCTCTCACACCTGTACAGAAAACATCCCTGGGTCAAGGACAAATGGTCCCTTTCCAGCTTATTTTAAGCGTATCTGTAGGTCCTTCTTCTCTTCCATTATGTATTTCAAAGATATACATAATATATACAGATATACAGAGAAAATTATTTTTCTTTCATACTTGAGGGCAAAATCAAAGCACCTTTCCAAGTCTTTCACCACCTACTCTGGACAAATGTATCTGGGAATATTTTATCCCACTTTACCTTTTTTTTCTCATTGTTGTTTTTAGGTTTTTTAAGTACTCTTTGATTAAATATTTTCTATAAAATATAGGGCTATATTTTCTTACCAAAATACAAGGACCTTCCACCTCATCTGTTTTCAAACTCATTTTCTAAGGGTACCCTGTCACGTAGCATGACAGGCATCATCAAAGTAGCTTGTCCAGGCTGCAGGAGTTATTAGAATAGTTTCATGATTTCCACCAGCCCTACATGAGCAAGGCTGTGGCTGAGATTTGGGTTTTGACTCACATCTTCTCTGGCTGTTCATCAATATAAGCTTCTTACACTGTGTCCTCAGCATCCTCAATGTATTTACCTTAGTGCAGCACCCTGGTGGAGCTGCCACTGATCTTCAGTGGCCTGAATTAAAGAACCTGATTAAAAAACACAGGCCAGACGATTGCTAGCCCTACCATTTTGGGGACTGAGCTGGGTCTGGGGAGCTTGGTATTAAATAAACAACCTTGCCCTTGCCCTGGGAGTGAAGGTGGGAGAGCACCAAATGCATCCCCAGTACATGGCCTGCTCCAGACAGTTGCAGGAGGACAGACAAAATTTCTGCATCTAATAGTTCACTGTATTACTCTTCCATTTACTCTTTTTTTTTTTTTTTAGAAAGGTACTAATTTAGAGTTGAGGTGTTGTATTACAAACCTTGAATTGTATTACAAACAATGGAACAACATTTCTTTGTCTCTCCAGCCACATGAATTCAGTGGGTTCTACTGTGTGTTTAGTGAGTATTTTGACATACCAGGTGGAACAATGTGACTTTTGGGAAAAGTTTTGCTGGTTCCAAGGCTAACATAACTTAAAGGACAGTGCATCAGAACCTTCCATGGAGAAAACAACTCAGAGTCTGACTTCCTTTGCAAGTTGAGAGACTAGTCCATTTAGGTTAGAATTTAAACCATTGTGAATGTGGTTATTGGGGAGTGTAATTTACTTCCCAGAGCTCCTATAGTTTCTTCAAATTTACACTTCGCTTATTTCTTCACAATGGGAGAGGACTAGCATTTTACAACATATATTTATAGTTTTCAATGTTTTTCTATATGTTTTACTATATTTATATAATTGCTATTACCTCATGGAGACATGTAAAGTTTTGGTTTTTTTATTCATGATTGTATTAGTTTTGCAAGAACAGTGCCATGCACAGAATAAAATCTGACAAACTAAGCCACACTTCAACTGGATCACATTCAAAATCATATATTACTACACAGTGTAAAAGCTAGACAGGTCACCTAAAAAGATCACCATCTCAGTAAGAAACAGCACTTCATTCTCTTCTGCATCCCTCACTAGAGTAATTGTACCATGGTCCAATAACAAAATATATTGTAAATGTACAATCCTGTCAGAAATTAATATCTAGGAGTTAAAAATATTACAAAAGAACACAGAGACCTACTTTGATAGCAACTAAAAACACAAAGTTTTAAATCCCCTCTTTAGTCATAGAAAAGCAAGAATACATGAGATTTAAATTGAAGGAAATAAAGCATCTTTTGCCACTTTGAACACTTCCTGATTGCACTACCTGGCCTAAAGATCCATTCTCCAAAAGGAACAGTAGAGAGAGTAAGGTGGACAGCACAAAGGAGATGAGAAACTAAAAAGAGCTCTTATATCACCATTGTGGTTCTGAATGAAATTCAGGAGGGACTATTAGGTAATTCAAATGCTTTTGTACTTCAAGGCACGCTTCTTTATATATGGACATACCTCTGCTCTTATGTCTTTGGGTTTTGTAGGGGGTTTTAGCTTTTTTTTTAAAATAAACTTTGCATTTTCCAGAACAAGTGGTGAGCATGTGAAGAGGACCATACTTGTTTCCATATGAACCCATAATTTTCACCCTGAATATTTTTGAGGACTCATATAATTTTTCTCTAAAAGCAGATTTAAAAAATGTTGGGAGTTCAAAGGAAGATGGCTGAAGCAAAAATAAAGGAAATATGGGGGCACAGTGTTAATTGGTAATAAAATTTCACTCATTTTTTTCCTTAATTTTGGGGTCACAGTTAATATCTTACGAAGAAAATCTGCCAATGTCTCACTCATGATGCACAACCCCACATGAGAAAAGAGAATAGGGAAAAAATATTTCCCAGTCCTAATGCACCCTTCCAGTTTTATAATCCCTTGAATAGACTGAATGGACAAGAGCACTGTGGCAGCTTCAAGGGTGCAGTAAAATTTAGTTCAAGAAATAATGAGATTCAGTTTTTCAGATTCTATTAAAGAATAAGGGAGAATTAGCTGGGCCAAAGATGTTACTCATTCTGACAAAGACATAAGAGTAAAGATGGTCTTGACTCAGATTCTGGCCCAAGTTTAAATTGAGGGCTTTTGCTTTTGAAAATAAAAAATGGATATTAATTATTTTTTTTTAAATAATATAAGTTTAAGGATAAAAACAACTCAGTAGGTATCCAAAAATCATTCATTTTGTTGAACATTCAGGTCCTTTAAATGAAAGGAAAATATAACCAAACAGCTTAAACCCAGTGATTTTTAAAGCTTTCCATTTGCAATCAGTCCTAAGACCAAGGAAGTACATGTTGTATGACCATTACTTCAGCTTTATAAGGTTATTCTTTGGAAGGATCTTACATTTAAAGTGAAGGAAACTTACATTTAAGAAGTTAATATTATTCTAAATGTGTGCTGCATTTCAGTTGTTTTAGTAAGTGAAAGCCACAGTCACAAGAAAGACTCATTTGACCTATCCAGAATTTTAAAAAAAAATAATTGTTACAAATTTCTTCTGTCAATATTTAAATAGGGAAACTCAAATACTTATATTTGACTAGAAGCTAAATGTTGTTTCTGTTGTCAGCAGAAGACTAATTGCTTGTGTACATTCCGCTCTGGTGGCAACTAGTAACTATTACAAAAAAATAGGACATACTGCAAAAGGGAAAGAGAAATAAAAACTAGTTCACAAAGGAAATCTTTATTTTGCATTGTAAGGCTTCAAACATTTTGAAAGAATGAGCTCCTTTAAATATTCTTCAGCAGTAGCTTAAAACGTCTCTGCTTAACTTCACCTGATCTTCACTCAAAAACAGCAAAAGAGAGAAGCTCTGCAAAAATAAAGTTAGGATAATAGAAAACCTTATAACAGACAACTTTTCTGGAGTATTTCTTATGTTCTTACAGTCAACATTAAGGACACTTCTTAATGTTTTGTTAAATACTGAAAAGTAATGAAAAACATGAAGCTAAGGAGTACTGTCTCCAAAAAACTCTTTAACAGTGAATCTCAAAAAAGTAAGGAATTATCTATTTGAGGATTATTTGCATAAGAGAAGTTGGTATTCTAAACTATCTTGCCATAATAGGCAGAACAAAAGAATTTAGTGATATGCTGTATTTGGCTAATTGTTACTGTCATCTATCAACCTACAAAAATCATACATATTTAATTGGCAGGATGAGCTGGCTGTGCTAAATGAGGTGCATAGCTCAAGCTGCAAGTAACTTTTGGTTTTGTCTTTATTTTCTATTTTCAGCAAAGGCTGAACAAGGCTTCTGCATGTTGTCTGTTTTGGTCCATAATTATTTTTTCATTAGACATATATTTAGCCATTGTTGTAATTTGCTTGTATCAAAATACAGTGCTGCATACTGGGTATGTGGTCACATTGCACAGCAGACTTTTTCTGTTAGGTGTGATGCTCCAGCGTCCTTGTCATTTCATAACTGATGGCTCTGCAAAGCATAATCAAAATTTGCTTCTCCACAGGCATAAGAACTCCATTTGACACTCATTAGGCTCCCTTTTGGAGGGAAACAGCAGGCAGTAGTACCTTTGGGGAGAACTATTTAATAGGTGTTATTCTCAAACCTTGATAAGTTAGAGAGATAGGCAATCACCAGCAGTATGAATTTTAATTTGGGCAAGTGTTGGATTCTGCACCTTGGGACAGAACCAGTCCCAACCCCAGTTCCTTGTACAGACTAAGGAACAAGAGGCTGAAGAGAGGTGCAGTGGAAAGGGACCTGGGTGCTCTGACTGATGGCAAGCTGAATGTGAGTGAACAGTGTGCCCTGGCAGCCAGGAGGGCCGAGTGTGTGCTGGGATGTTTAAGTGCAGCACTGACAATGGTTCAAAGAGGGGATTGTCCTGCTCTCCTCTGCACTGCTGCAGCCTCTGTCTGAGGACTGCGTGCAGATTTGGGCACCACAATATGGAAAAGACAGTAAGCTATTTGAGAACATCCAAAGGTGGGCCATGAGGATGGTGAAGGGTCTGGAAGGGAAGCTTTACAGGAAGAGACTGAGGTCATCCGGGTTTGCTCAGCTTGAAGTAGAGGAGACTTCATTGTGGTTTTCAACAGTCTCACAAAGAGAAATGGAGCAGCAGGTATGGATCTCTTCAGTCTTGGGATCAGTGACAAGACTCAAGAAATAGGCATGAAGCTTAGTCAGGGGAGGTCTACACCAGACACCAGTAAAGGTTTTTCACCCAGAGGGTGACTGGGTACTGGAACATGCTCTCCAGGGAAATGGACACAGCACCAAGCCTGAGAAAATTTAAGAAACATTTGGACAATGCTCTAGGCTTGCTTTCAGGTGTCCTGCACAGGGCCAGGAGTTGGACTTTGATGAAACTGATGGTCCCTTCCAAAGCAATATATTCTATGATTATATGATTTCTCTCTGACTCAGAATTTTGAGATTGCAGGGTAATGGTAGTCTACAACAATTTCTTTCAAAATGTCCAAGAAATATATCATTAAGCCAAGTCCCCAAATGTACATAATTTCTAAATCTTTCTGTTTGCAATTTATTAGTATTACATATCTGTATTTGGGTTTGAAGCACTATACTGAAATTAAGATTATTGGGATAATTATGAAATTAATAACATTATTATTGTTCTCATTTGTGATGAGCAGTCCAGAACAATACCTTAGTGAATGTGAGGAAAACATTCATATTTTCCTTTAATACAACTCATAACTTACCATTTAGGAGAGAGGAGTCATGCATAATCATTAAGTTCTTCAACTTTGTGAATCCCAAATACTTGCAGAGCCGCATTTTCAAAACACTTTAGGAAAAGCCATACAAAGTGTCCCTTCTAAAGGGAGGAGAAATCAAGAAAACCAGATGGTAAAAAAGGAACTTTTTTCCCTTTCATCCCAGATGGAAATAGAAAATTGCTGTCCTGTGACTCTTCATGCATGACCTGTGAGAAATCTGCTGATGTGTGTACTTCATGTCCAGAAGGTAATATTTCAGCTTCCTTGGACAAGTTTGCAAGCTACTATAATATTTCGTATCCTACATGCTAGCAGAGAATGTTTTTGTCAGTGGTCACTACAAAGTCCCTTAACAGCTTAAGAGGCAATCAGACAATCAACAGTGGAATTCAGCAACAGGGCATGCCCTTGGCAATATGGGTTAAAATATTGTCACATTGATGGTGTTCCTGTCCTTTCCTTTCAATTTAAATTTGTAGATATGATGCAGGAATTACTGAATAGGGATTTCTTCAGCGAGATATACTAGATAATCCTGATGGTTCCTTCTAACTGTCAATGTCAGTGAATTCTGAGCAAAATATTTTGGGAAATGTCTTGAAGAAAGCATGCTTTATTCATGCTTTTAAGAACTAAAGTTAAATTTTGTGAAGTTGAAAGCTTTTTTTTGCAGCCATCCAAGGCAGAAATCTTTTAAATATATGTCTAATTGATTCATTTATTCCCACTGGGTTGCTCTTCTGCCAGGAAAATTTCTTATCCGTGGTACCTGTGTTTCTCCGTGCCCTCCAAAATATTTTGGCAACAGTGCAAGTGGAAAGTGCGAGGTGTGCGGGGATGACTGTGAGGTGTGCTCTGACCAGTGGCACTGTCAGAAGTGTCAGGCTGCACAGAACCAGCTGCTCTTCCTCCACAAAGGCAGATGTTTGCAGGAGTGCCCTGAGTAAGTAACCCCTCTTATATCATCCCTGATTTTTCCTCTGGGCTCTTTCTCTTTAAAGTTCAGACCCATTATTAAACTTTCAAGGAGGACCTTAATGTAACGCAAGCTACCAGAAACTAACGTGAATGTAGTTTTCAGACTGCCTGAATAAACAGTATTTTCTTTTGGTTAGAGAAAAAGTAAAAAAAATCAAATGCGAAGGTAAGATATTAAATCCTATGAAAGATGGAACAGCTCTCAATGACCTTAATAGGAACATGGTACTTCATGGCAAATGATAATAAAGGATCTAGACATTATCCAGTTTGTTCCTTCCTCCAAGTAGTACAGAGCAGAGATATAAACTCAAACAGTGAATGTATTAGAGTCCTGATATGTAAATACAGTGCTTAATGATTTGTGTTTCTCTCTTTGGCTCATATTTATTTTTTATATATTTTTATATGTGGAATTTAAAAAGATTCCCAGTTGACTGCAATGGATATTAGATCAGACACATGAGTAGATCAGGTTCTCTCCTTTCTGTGTTTTTTTCATCAGCATTCATCTTATGTGTATATACATAAAACCAGGGCTATGCAGAAAAAAAAGCCTCGCTTGGTTAACCTTTTTTCTTCAGAAAAATGTGAAGCTCCTGCTTTTCTTGAAATCT
The DNA here is from genome assembly GCA_013398275.1 of Promerops cafer. Taxonomy (NCBI): domain Eukaryota; kingdom Metazoa; phylum Chordata; class Aves; order Passeriformes; family Nectariniidae; genus Promerops; species Promerops cafer. The sequence goes on from VZSE01011749.1 coordinate 168,905, forward strand.
CTCTGCCACTGCCTTCCTGGTAATTTTGTTGAATAAGTCAATGAGGGCCAGTGGAACAGGTTTTCTTCATGAAATGCCACAGTGAGTGCAAGGTAATTGCAATAAAGCCTACTGTTGTCCAGAAACAACTTTTAATATTAGAAACTGAGGCATACAACCATTAACTGTGTTTTGACATTAATATGTCTCTTGTCAGTACTAGTTTCCCAGTTATCCTGCTCAGAGTCAGTATAACAAAATTAAAACTTTTTATATAGCACTAGTCATTTCAGATGTTATTATCCCCCTTTTTTCCCAAATTCAAGACTGTAAATAATGGCTTCCCATCATTGAGCAAAATTCACTGGGTTTAAACTCCAGTTTCAGACTATGAGGTAAAGTTCTTGAGACACAACTACTCTCCACTGGAGCAAAAAATGAGACTCTTTATTAAAGGGAGATGGCTTGGGTTTTGGGACACGTTTTTAAGGGATAAAAAAAGGGATAAAAAGCTTTGATTTACCGCATGATTAATTTCTGACAGAGGAATTTTGAAAGACTGGGCTAACCAAGAGCTCAACCCTGGAACAAGAAAAGATGACAGGACTGTGAGAAGTAGTTGCAAACCTTGACAGAAGTTGGAGGATAAAAAGAGTTGAGAATAGGTGGCGGGCATGGCTCCTCCTACCTTTTCTCTAATCTTGCTCCTAATGCATCTCCCCAGACTTTCTTTGGAAAAGTCATGTCCAAGAAGGGAAGGAGAAGCACCCCTCTATAAGGTGTAACAGATTTGTTAGTGTGAAGTACATATTGTGGGAGTACTTTCTGTCTCAGCTTCTTATTTAGTTTTCATCAATGGCTCTGTGGATTAGCAATCATCTCAAAATGTCGACTTACGCATCCTTTAGCCTTGTAACAATATGGATTTAAGAGTGTAGACAGATTGAATTCAGTATCTCTTCTATGCATCTTCACCTGAAGCAGAGGTGCAGATTTTTTTCTATATTTATGACTAGTACTCCCAGCTGTGGCTGTCCACATTTGCTCTCACACCACAGATACCAGCAAAATGTACTCCCTCTTTGCCATCTCTAGCCTGCTGTCACTAAAGCAAGGTATTATGTAAATATCCTGCTTTTGGGGTCTTTTTTTTTCAATCCCTGCTCTCATTCTTCCTAGCCTTCACATTTCCAGAGTCATCTCTTCTCTTTTTCTTCTCTAGAGCCACCAGGGTTACCCTTCTCTTTCTTTCCTTGATATCAGTATTGCAGGTCAGCTGCACAAGACTAGAGATTGCATGTTTTCCCAAATGTTGAATATCCTTCTATCTTATGTAAGGGTGAAATAAAGTTCAACATAACTTAGACAGCAGGTAGAAGAAGTAAGGAAAGCCCTTCACATGGCACTAACCATGTACATTTTCTGCTTTGAGACACAGGGGATGTTAAGTGGAAGATGGGCAAAACAATTGTGTGAGAAATATGTTTGATCTAGTGAAGTGCATGTGCTGGGAGAGTCTCATTTAGAGTTGAAATTCTCATAGCCTGGAGTGACCAGCAGTTTGTTTTGTGTTTTTTTCATTCCATAGGGGACATTTTAATGATTCTGAGACTTGCAAGGAATGTGGTGGATCCTGTAAGACATGCATGGGAAGTGCAACCCAATGCCTTTCCTGTAAAAGTCCTTTGCTTCTGGAGCACTGGGAATGTAAATCTGCTTGTTCAGAGAAGCATTTTGCCTCTGAAGGAATCTGCAAACATTGCCCTGAAACATGTCAGGAATGTATTCATGATAAAATATGCACAGGTATTACAAAGAATTGCTGTTGTGTAGAATAAAATCCACCTAGATCTGTCTAGAGAGAGACTGACAGAAAACCAAATCCGAATTCAGTAATGTGCAAAAAAAAACCCAACAAAAAAAGTGATGTGCATATCCTTGTTAATCTCTAAAACAGAGACTATGATGAGACTAAATGATTAATCTGTAAAGATTTCACACCTTTGGTGTGGTCCTATGGTTCTTCTGAGATTTCTGCTGGTTTGATTTTATTTTTGATCTAGTGTACCCAACCTTAAATACTTGGATATGTGCACCAATGTGAAATACAGAATGTTTCTTTCCTAGCTTAGTTGAACGCCACACCTCTTTACCATTTTTGCAAATGATCACTCCTGTTAGAGAAAGAAATCCCTGCTAAGAAAGATATTAGTAAAGCCTTTGGTACCCAGGTGAGGCTAAATGCCCCTGCTCCCTGCTCCAAAATTTCCCCCCCAAATATTAAGGATAGTTAATATTGAGCAAGCCACTCTAGACACATAAACATGGATGAAATAAAAAACCAACAATCAACCAACCAAACCATAAACAAACATATTAAACCTAACACTCATAATAAAATAGCAACTTATTCACAGCTCTAGGCAAAGACAATCATTTACATCAATATATTCTAGGTAAACTCATATTTCAATAATAAACTAAACAAAACTTCAGATATGTATATTCCTGATTTTGCAGGAAATTCATAATGCAGAAAAATGTCAGAAAAAAAGGCCATCTATATATTAGTGTCAAATGGCTTGGTTACTATCACCAAAGCTGAGCAAGTGACTTTTTTTCAGAGTTTCTTGCTGTAACACCGATGATACCATTTGGGGGTTGGCCCAATGTAGGTCTTTTGGAGGGGAAAGATTTGAAGAAGGAAGTCCTATCTTCTCAAGGTGTTCTGATGACTTCTGTTAATGACAGACAATCCAGAATTTAATGTTTCCTAGGACTTAACTTCTCTCACACCTAGACAGGTCAGAATTTGCTGCCCATTTGCTTACCTGTGTTCTGCTGTCCCTGCAGAGTGTATGGACGAGTTTTTCCTGCATGAGGGGAAGTGTGTACAGGAATGCCCTTCACACTTCTACTCTGAGGACAGGCACTGCTTTCCCTGCCATGCCGACTGCAAGGACTGCAACGGGCCAGATCCTGATGACTGCACAGCATGCACTTTCAGCCTGTTTGTCCTCTACAATGGCATGTGTTTTGAAGAGTGCCCTGAGGGGAGTTACTATGAAGAAGCCACCAAAGACTGCCAAGGTGGGCAGCTGTTGTTTTCCCCAGAAGAGTACTGAGATACAAGTGGGTCTGTTCAAAGGTCACCCCCTAAGGGGCTGCGTGTGACAGCTTAGGTCATTACCAGTGCCCTGGAGTTGAAGAGAATAGCTAATGCACAAAAATAATCAGGTTAATTGTAGAACGGCAAAAATTGAAGAAAGTGGAGAGGGAGGTAGCCAGGATACATATGTTTATTATTACTGGCCACCACTGTGGTAAAATGTTGAGAATGGCTGCAGAATTGCTGGGAATTGCTGGAGACTCTATTCACTGTTGCAAAAGCAGTGTCGATGCAAAAGAAAACCTAAGGAACTACTTGCATAAGATTGAAAATTACTTCCCTCAGGCTTTCATCCTGACAATACAGCTGTTCCTTCAAAAATTAAAGCTGTAATAAAACTCTGAGACAAATTCAAAAATGGTGAAATTCCTACTGTTTGTCCTTTTCAGCATGCAACAGGACATGCCAGACTTGTTCTTCTTCCACTGCCTGCCTAACTTGCAGAAATGGATGGATATTGAATCATGATGGGCACTGTATGTTACCTGGATACTGCTATCCCACCGAGTACTACATTGAGGAAATTCAGGCCTGCAAATCTTGCCACAAGAAATGCTTCCACTGCTCAGGACCCACTGAAGACCAGTGTCTTAGCTGTGCAAGTAACTGGTATCTTCTCAGTAAGTGTCTCTCTCCTGCCTCTAGATTTCACTCTACACTGAAAGCATGGAACAGACAAGTTTTTGTCACATTTGCAAAGCATTTGGGCTCATCAACCAACCTAAATACTGTAAGGAGGACATGAGGAGTAGTTAAATTGTGAAGAGATAATTTCTTCAGCAAGGCTATGTGGAAACTTCGTGAGGCAGGGTTTGCCACTCACCAGGGCTAATGCAGGATTTCTAAATAGCAACAAACACCATGGTGGAAGAAACTTGTATGTTTCATTTACTTGGTATGTACTCTTCCTATTGTTTCCTACAAGGACTTCAAAAGAGGGCTATCATTAGGTTTATTGTTGTTGTTGCTGCTGCTAATGTATCCATAAAAGGTGCACACTTTCATGTTGGCTTGTTTAATCCCTGCAGCAATCTGATGAGGAAAGGAATACTTAAACATCTATGTTTATCTATCCCATGTTAAAAGGGATCACTAAGTCAGCATCTAGTGGGTGGCAAAGGTGCAAAATTACTATTCTGACTTTGGAGCAAAGAGTAGGTTTGAGACTATACACTCTCAAAAACAAATAGGAAAAATTATAAAATCCCCACATTAATTATTAAATCCCCACATTTCTTGTCTATGTATTCTTCTAAAAGCAAATAAAAATTTTAGAAAATCATTGGGAGAAAAAATATTAAACAATCCTTCATAAAGGAAAGATCTAAAAAACAGTGTAAATTAAAAGTTAACCTAACCTGTTTGAGTCTAATTCTAATGCAGATTTTGCATTCCTATATTTCCAAGGCATCAGACTTGCTTTTTTATCAACACACTCAGCTGTTTTGCACCATTACAACTGGTAAAGTTGATGGACAAATGCAGATAAACATACTGGAACTGAGATAAAAATGCAAAAAAACCCCCGAACCTAAAAGTATCTTCCTTTGCCCAATTGCAACCCAAGCAGCAAAACTATCAAGAAAAATATGCAATAAGCACAAGCAACTTGTAATCTACCACTTTATTAGCTTTATGCACTTGCAGCTAATTACAACATTACTAACTGCTCATTCAGGATTCCTACTAGAACGACTGAAATTTCACTGAAAATAGTGGGACTTACCTGGCTTTGCAGCATTAAAGACATTTAATTCCATTACATAAAGTAGAAGCTGCAGACAAGGGTAAAGACCAGTAAACAAATGTCATTAAACCTCAAATTTACCATCAGATTCATCATCTACACAGAATGAAATTAGATTGATGCTGAGAGTGAAATCTAGGGAAAACAGCAATGCACATAAAAACTTGCCTTACTACTCTTGATTATTCTAAAGAAATCACATCTGCTGTTCATTATTATGCTACTTTATTTTTCACAAAGATAAAAACTTGCCTGTCCTGAAGAGCTTGCTAATATGCATAAAACACAAAAACGAGGACTAATGAATTGACAAGAAACAGAAAATAATTACTGTACCCCAACATGAGGTTTTCTTGTTCTGATACGTTATCTATCAGCACCTCCTGCTGATAGAGTTTGCTCTAGTACAGCTGCAAGAGATGTTTTATAGTAGCAAATAGTGAATATGATGTGTTACTTTGCACTGTTGTCTCTGCAGACAGAACCTGTGTGGAAACATGCCCAGATGGATATTATGCTGACAGCACGGAGAGGCAATGTTCTGCGTGCCACAGGACCTGTGACACCTGCACTGGAAAACACAGCTCACAGTGCCTTTCCTGCAAACCAGGCTGGTACAGACAAGGAAAAGGATGTGTAACCCAGTGTCCAGAAGGGTAAGGCCCAAGACCTTTTGCTAAGTGCTGCATCACAGAGAGAGCTTTGAGAAATTGGAGCACTGCAGCATTCTACATCAGTGTGAAATAGAACCGAGTTTTGTTTTCAGGAGAAAATGTTTTCACAGTACTCTAATGGTGGAAAACCTCCCTTCACAGTAGAAAACTCCAGAACTGGTGTCCAGATAGGAACTGCTTAGATGTGGTGTGGATATGCTTACACTCAGAGGATGCTCTTGGCTATCTCTATACAGAACACTGTGAACCAGAATAAGTATACTAAGTTATATGTCAGTCAGCCTGAGCACAGGCAGAAGAGCCTCCAACCACCACTGTGGCCTCCACTTAAGGAGCTGAAGTTTGGATAAGGTTATATTCTTTTCGCACTGAGTTAATGCTTATAGCAGGTGATAACAAAAATAACCATTAAAACAACTTTGAACAGAGCACTCATAATTCTAGAGAGAAGCTTTATAATTAATCCATTTAAGTACAAAATGTGAATTCAGTGTTCTTTTGGGAATTTAAAACTAGAATTCAATGGATCACACTGGCTGTCCGTCCCATTGAACTGGAAAACTCTAATGACCATATCTCAGCAAAATCACACAAACCCTCCCTATTTCAATGCTTTATATCTCAATTCAACTCAGATTTTATAAATTTTTGCTGTAAACACCATACAGAGTCATGCTTTGTAGCTGAATTCCAATGGCCAAAAGGAATGAAATTAATTCTATTTTCACTGAGATTACAAATACCTGTGTTCATTTTAGTATAATTTTTATAAATCAATATAATTGCGATAAAAAGCTAAGGATTAAACAAATGTTGGTTTTCCTATCACTGCTGGCCTTTATGCAAAGCTGTGTCTATCTGATCTATCTCAGGTATTTTGCACAAAATTCCACTGGATCATGTGAGAGATGCCACAAGAGCTGTAAGGAGTGTATGGGGCCTCGACCCACAGACTGTCTTTCCTGTAATACATATTTCTACCTGTTGCACTCCACGAACGAATGTGTTAGCTCTTGTCCTCAGTACTACTATGAAAACAAGGACAGCAGCGTCTGTGAGAGATGCCACTCTTCCTGTTTAACTTGTGAAGGTAAAAGTGTATGTTCTGCTTTGAGCAAAAAAAGGGCTCATCAAAACACCTGGAATCTTGGCTCCAAGATTCCGAGAGAACATTTCACAAATAACCGCATACAGTGCTACCAATCTGTCCTTTAGCCACAACGGGTGATGTAGACCTCTCCCAGGGGCTGCTGAGCTTTTCCTGGCTCTTGGTGACTTGTTGCACTCACTGCTCCATTGATTTATTTCTACTGCATTGATAATTGAGGTGAAACCAAGTATAGGAATTCCTGCCAAGCTTTCTCCAGAACTGCTTCCAGCACAGAGCACAAACAGAAAGACAGACACTTAACAGGGAGGGCTAGGACCAAGTCACATGTTGCCAAGTCAGTGAATGGAAAAAAATGGATGTCAGGGTTTAGGACTGGCCCAATGCCAGTGCCCCCATGAAAATGTATTTTCTTTAACTAACTGCTGTGAGATGTGACCAGGAACAGAGCAGAGCAGGCTTAATCTTAGAAAAAGAGAGAAAAACAATAATTTTATTAAACTATAAACTAAAATCAAAAACACACAGGAAAACAGAGTGAACACCTTTTAAACCATTCCTCCTCCTCCCACCCAAATTCACCAAAGCACAGTGAGACAAAAATCTTGGAGTCCTGATCAAGTTACCAACACTCAAGTAAGGGGAGAGAGGAGTCTCTCTTGTACCACAGTCCTCCCCACGAAACAGGGCTGAAACTCTCCATGTTTCTTTGTCACACCTGGCACCGCCCGGAGAAACTCTGCCATCGTGACATGCTCCTTCCATGTACAGTGCTCTCACCACCGTCCATGGACCGAAACTGCTCAGGGCTTTTCAAGGATGCTTTGCCAA
>VZSE01011749.1:176613-271444 GCA_013398275.1 Promerops cafer
CTCCCACATGCTGGGCATCACCCCCCTGCCGCCTCCTCTGCCGGCACAGGCTCGCTCGCTCTCTCTTCTGGGGTTGGGGGGGGAACAAAAGATACCTCGGTGTTTTTTCCACCCCTCGGTCCTGCAGGGCTGGCCCGGTTCCATTCCCTTCCACCTTCTCTCTCTCCGGGGCTCCGGCCTACCTCAGCCTGGGCCTCCATGGCTCCCTCCCCCACCCAGCCATGTGGCCGGGCGGGGCAGAGACGGTGCCTCTCTCTGGGCTACCACGGGCGAAAGAGAGCGAACTCTGGGAAATCTCTGCTTTTAACCCCGTGTGTCTGCAGAGGTGACTCACGTCTTCAGTGGGCACACCAGGTGTCAATATTCGAATCTGACCACTGATTGGTTTGACTAAAACTTCCCAAAAAACTCACTTCCTCCCAAACGGAGACAATGGACAACAGTAATGAATTTTCCATCAGCCAGGCCTCTCACAAAAATGCTCATCATAAAAAAATAGGCTTACTTGCTTACAGATATGGACCTCATTTTTTACATGAATATTAAGAGTGATTGAAAAATACCTCACTCTTTGAGCTGTCCTACTCTCTGCTACTCGGTGAAAGCCAAGGAACGTAATTCCAGCTACACATCTTTACAGCCTACAATGGGAAGAATAAAGACCCATAAAGCATGTCTTTAGATTGAAAGGTGAACAGAAATCAAAAGCACAGTGATGTTTGTTGCTTTTAATATAGTTATGTATTTCCCAATGTTAACTTTCAGAGACTGTCTATTTTGCTCTGTGAGACACTGTTTTTGGTTTCTTAATTTTCCTAATTAAACCACATCTGAAACAAAAAGCATTAATCCTCTTGGACCCATTTGGTGTCCTTTTTTACCTGAACAACATGAGATTATAGCTAATGGGTTCCATGCTGCAGCTTAGAACACCATATCACATTGTAACACAAACTGTTTTGGATAGTGGATATACTGGATAGTACAGATGGCTAATTGCAACATAATGATATATGTGGAAATTAGACTTAGAATGAAGCCACATTCAATAATTTTTACAACATAATTGTATAACACCATAGGAAACCAGCAGAAATAATTTGGATTTGCAACAAAAAAAGATAGGCATTTTAATTTACAGACCACCTCCTCTGTTTTTCACATTATTTGGCATAAATACTATGGGACAGAATTTTTATCATCATTACAAAGGCAGAATTATAAAACTCAAGCCAGTCTGAAATCCATCTGCATTACTGATATATCAGCAAAGAGCATGGTGTCTCTTTGTCAAGAGCAGTAAAGAAAACCATGCATTGCACAGTAATGTAGGAAGTTCTCTGTGTTATAGGTTACCAACTTCAGCAGTTTAACTTCTGCTAATGTCAGTTCCTTGCATTTTAATTTTCTTCCTTTCAGACAATGGCAGAAAATGTCTAGGTGCAGGGAAATGGATGGGTACATATTGACACTTAAGACAAACCCATCACCTCAGTGTTTCACAGAAATACTGTGCATGCAGTATCTGTCTTTTAAATGAGTCTCTGACACACAAGGTGCATATGGTGCTCTGGCTGTACCTAGTGAATAATGTTTTTTTCTTATGCAACTAAATAATTTATTTTTCTATTCAAACATAAACATCTCTTAATTCATGGTTGTTTGAAAATAGTTAACAGGGCAAATAAGTATGGGTTTTGTGAAGAACAGCATTTGGCGAAGGTTCTCCACAATTTTACTTCAGTGCTCTGACCTAATTTATTTTCCTGAATATGTCAGAGGTTCCCTGTACAACTGATTCTGAAATCGTCTTTTCATGAATATCAAAACTCATAAGAAATAAATTTTGTTTGCACATAAAGCCCCACTACTAGGAACTAGCTTTTTCTAATACCAACCTCTTCATGTGGAACTCCTCACTAAGGATTGTTGCCACTGACAAACATCCTTTTGCTTCATAGCAGTGGTCAGTATAATTTTTAAAGGAAGTTAGCTGACATTTCCTGTTGTAATGTTGTTGTTTTGTTTGTCTGTCTAGGCAAAGGAGCATTCAGCTGCACATCTTGTGTATGGAGCTACAGTTTATTAAATGGAATGTGCAACTCAGACTGTTTTGTAGGTGAATACAAAGTCCAGGAGACACCAGGACAAAAGGTACCTATTTGAAGGCTTTTTATACACAATACAAAAAACACATTGCTCTTCTCTGAGTTTTTAATGGTGCCTATCTTTAAGTATGCTTACATTTTTCCTCTTTTGGCAGGGGAAGACTTGTTTCTCTTTCTGGGGTTACCTTAGAGTCAACAAAGATATCAAAACTACATGAACAAATCAGTTCTACTAATGATAGAGTGTTTTTTCCTTCCAGTATAACTGAGATTTCCTCTTGGATTTCTAATGCCTTTTCTGTAAGAAATCCTTCTGCATTTTTGATTGACAGGTTTGCTGGCAGAAAGCTCAAGTAGAAGGACAGGCTAAAGTTAACAGAGCTGTATATTTAATTGAGCAGGATTAGGTTTGTGCCACAAGTCTGGGCACTCCACCTGCCAGATTTCCACACCAATTGCCTTCTAAAGATGTATATTTAAGAATATAGGAGCAAGGCATGCCTGGGATGCTACAAACCCTGGAGTCTCTGTCCTGGAATGTCTTCTTGACAGTCCTACTTAATAGCATTGAATCTGAGAAAACAGCTTTTTTTGAGGCTGGGGACCACACAGATCTGCAGGTCTTTGCAAAAGCTTTGACTCTAAAAAATTATGAACAGCTATGATCCTGCAATCTTGCACAGGTTCTTCCATTCAGGATAAACAGCCTTGCGATCCCAAATGCAAGTTTGGTGAAAGTTTATGGAGTTTCCAGATCTTCACAGTGAACATGTACCATGGCCAGGAACTGTGAACATTGGAAACACTGAAACCACTGACTTCAGAGCATTCTCCAAGGCAGGTGTGATCACAGTGACCTCTGGTAGTCTCTGTACAAGAGGTTCCCAGAGGCCTGGACTTTAGGAAGAGTATTTGAATCTAAGCTGTTTCTGTAAAAAAAAAAGTGCCACACAATCTAAGAGAAATCTGTTTTGCTAAAAAATTTCCAACCACCTTTATTCCTTAGTTCTGCTTCTTCTCTGGGTAGAGAGAAAATTCATACTCTCAGCTTTTTCCCAGATTATTTCATATTTCTTTTTCCATGTCAGTTACTTTTCTGGCCAAAAAAGCTTAAAAGCATGAGTAAATTTTAACATCTCAGCTAGGTGAGATCTCTAAGCTCTTACAATACTTTACATCCTGAGAAATCCGAAAATAGGAAATTTTGAATTTGGGATTGTATTTTCACATTGACCCTCATGGTGCCCAGAGATGACAACCACGATGGTGAATGACAGGACAGAACAGCCAGGACGGGCCAAATCACACAAAATTAGAGGTGCATTGCTTGTGTTCTGTGTTTGAAGGAGAACAAACCCAAGTGTGAGAGATGTGACAGCTCATGCACTGAGTGCAAGGGACCTGGTCCTCTCAACTGCACAGTGTGCCCAGCCAGCATGCAGCTCTTCCTGGAGCAAAGCCGCTGCCTGCCCTGCTGCAGCAACACTGACCCAGCAGAAACCCCAGAGTGCTGTGACTGCAGTGAAACACAAGGTAGGACCATGTTGAAGAGCAGGAATAGTGCTAAGTGTTTTATGGTTGATTATGCTGACATTATGCTGCCTGAAAATGGGACAAAAATGTGCTACTGGTAAACAGCGTGTTTCTACTGCTTCATCAAAAATAGGGAAGGTTTTACTCAAATAACAACCATTATGTCTGGTGCTGGAGATGGCAACTCCTTGCACTCACAACTGCTATGTTAAATAGCCTGCCATTTCATAAACTGACTGGTTTATGCATTAGCTTACTTCAAGGAACAAACATCTGAATCATTGCATTCATGCACCTGCTAGCTTTTCTGCTTCTTTCTCATTATTTCAAATCGAATAATGAAGAATAGATACCCCAACAACCTTATTGACATCCTTGCTGCATAAGAACAACAAAAATACCATTGTGGCACCAGAAAACCTAGGTATTTTCTTGACATTCTATTACTGCACCAGACACATTGTACCAGACTTTTAAGACACACACACAAATGCAAGCTCATTTCATCCTTTTTTTTTGTTCTTTTCTTTTTAATTGCTGTTGTAGATGACTGTGTATTACAGACATCTCTACCCCCTGGACGAGAAAGCAAAACTATTTTCTTTGCTATCACTTGCATTTTGCTTCTGCTTGTCATTGGAGCCATTGTAATCATCTGGACAAAGGCACGAACCAAAACCCAGCCTGTCAGTAAAGGACGGTATGAGAAGCTGACAAATCACTCCAAAACCTTTCCTTCCTCTGTGAGCAACTACCACAAGAATCCCAGTTACCACGAGGATCAAGTGATTGAATACAGAGATAGAGATTATGAAGATGATGATGACGAAGATGACATTGTATACATGGGCAAAGATGGCACAATTTATCACAAATTTAAATATGGACTTTTGGAGGATGATGAGGAAGATGAGCTAGAATATGACGATGAAAGTTATTCATTTAGATAACTTTTTACTAATTTACTAATAGTAAATTAGTCCTACTCTACTGAAATTACAGCTATTTAGTTAATATGTTTAGTTACTTGACAGCATCCTGACCTCCAAATTTTTTGCTATTAATTATTGTGAATGAAGAATAATTTCTAGAAACTTTTTTCTAAATAAGTCTTTTCTAGGCTTTTAAGTAGCACTCCAGATATAATCCAGTTAAGAGACCAAGTTTCTATGCATTTGTGTGGAGAATAATCCTTTCCCAATATGTATTTGTGTAACTAATACAAATTTTCTTCAAACCTTTTTGGAGAACCCTGCCAATCAGTACTAGAAATGTGATAAGCAAGATGGGTGTATCCACTTAATGAATGCCACTGGGAGAGGGTGCCAGTAGTTCACTAATATGTGATTAGAGTTACTCGGCAATTCATAACAGAATAGGCAACTTGGAGGAATTTACTTAATTTTCTTTGTAATCACCTGGTGTTCCCTGAAGCAAACACGTTCCACTTCATAATCTTTACTGCGTACTTTCCTGTGAATTCAAGTATCTATGACATGATATTTTAAGACTTACCATTGTGACTACTTCTCATAACTATATTTTATTCACAGTTTGTATGAAATAGAACAAAAATATTTTATATATAAGCCTCTGATTAATCTTCACTGCAGTGTTTGTCAAAAAATCTTGCATTTTACAGATGAGTTTCTCAGTTTACAATGAAGGGCAGTATTGTCTATAAGCATGGCACACACACACACATCCTGTACCATGAGCAGGTGGTGTTTATATTGTAAATGGCTCAGGATGCTCAGACAATGGCAAAGGGGATATTTGCACTTTTCTGGTAATTTTTATTACTATTACAGAAATAAAAATTTATAATTCTAAAGAAAAGTATGGCCATTTGTTGTGAAGAATAAATTCTTTAGCCATCTCATACATGCTGTTATTCATTACACTTCATTACATCTCAGAGTTTCTAGGTTTCCAGTAAGGATCTGCTCTAAAAACAATAAGGGTATGTATTTGGTATTTAGAAGGAATTGTGTAAAAATACCAGCTTTTCATGGCTCAATGCCTCAGTGGAATTTCCAGTATTACATAAGCCTAAAGACCTCAGGATAGTTCCATCTGTAAGATTAAAGATGTTTTATGGAGAGTATGGATGTTTATTGCTTCCAATTTTAATTTTAACCTTCTAGTCATTGTGCCTTCAATAAGAGAGAGGAATTAAAGGTAATGTGACTTCACAAAAGCTGAAACAAGTACCTATGTTTATCAAAAGCTGTAAAGCAACATTTGACAGCAAGGTACTTACAGAAAGATACATGTTATCTTTCACTTTCAAATATTAAAAAACCAGAAGATGAAAAGAAGAGTGAAAAATCAGTTTGAAAGATGATACTGATATCCTGGTTTTCTAAACTTGTTTAAATTAACAATATGCTTTATTCTTGTTGCTAATGGCTCATAACACAACTGTGAGGACATGCTTTGACACACTCCCTTACATTTCAAAGGCTTATTCCTAGCTATGCCTGAACAATCTGAAACCAGAATGATAGATGTAATAATGTGCATTTTCTTTATGGGCTCACAGGCTATGAAATTATATTATTCTGAAATGGCCAGATGACCCTGGCAGGGGCAACGAATCACTAGAACCATGGTGCCATAGTGAGGACTTTGGTTACTCAGCCCTTTTGCCATGCCCTGGTTTCCTGGGGGCAATGGAGCCCATCTGACAAAGCAGGGAAAAAGCATCTTTGTTCAGAGACCTGCCAGACTCCTGAAGAGGGCTTTAAATTAGATTCATTGGGCAAGGGTGCCTATCCATCCCAATCCAGCCAGTCAAATATCAACACCTATAATGGATGCCCAGAAGAGCATCAACATCTCCTGTGAAAGAAGATCACATTCAGTATTTTGGAAAGTGTTAAGTTTGAAAACAGTACTCAAGGAGACACAAATTCAGGAACCTGTATCCCTTTACAGTGTTTACAACTAGAAATCCTTGCTAAGAGTCTACAAGGAGACCAAGAAAATAAAAGCACAAGGAAATAACTCTAGTAATGCTTCTAAAGAAACTTCAAGGAAAACTGGTAGAACCAAGAAAGGCAGTAAAAAATATTACAGAGAACACAACAGCATACAAAGTAAATTCTGTTTTTCTGAATTACTTTATGCTTTCTATTAATCTAAGTTCCTTACACTTTTTCCTGAAATAAAGGCATCCAATTATTTTTTTAATATTTTCTAGTCCTTGTTACCGATCATCACCATTTCCCAGTTCTGACTCCCATTGTCACAAACATTTATAAAGTTCTAGTCTCCTGGAAAACACAAATCTTTCTAACTATTCCTCAAGAGTAACAGATACTAAAACTTTTCTTAATACCACACTAGCAAGTGCAGCCTTCTGGTTTAATAATTTCTCTTTCATCTTTCTACTTTGTGTTTTTGGAGGATACATATTCCATATTACAATCAGACTGCAAGCCATGTTACCCAGCAGGAGAATGATTTTACGTGGTCTCCTGAACAGCAACAAGCTCTGCTCTGTGAGCTGGCACATTCCTGGGGTTTCCCGAATTTTCAAAAAGCCTGTTCCCATGCACAGGGCTTCTCTGGATAGTCTGTGGCACAAGATGTGTTTGCAAGTTTTTTTCCCTATTTGTTCTTCCATTTCAGAGAGTATCACAAACAGCACTTTTGCAAATCTTACATTAGTGAGTCTTAAAAGCTCATGTCTTCAAAGAAAGCACTGTTCATAGAACTGACAAAATACAATTTTCCCTACATTTTACACATTCAGTCATTAAAAATGCACACACACAAAACATATCCAGTTCACCATAATTTTATTTTACTCCATTTTGGACAATGTTCTGCATTCTGTCCAGACCTCTGGAGAGTGAGGAAATCTCTTTATTCTTTTTTCTCTTGAACAAATTTTCATATGGATATAAAAACTTCCTCTAATTATGCAAGCCATTTATTTTATTTAAGTAATTTCAACAGTACTTGAACTCATTTTAGTAAGAACTATAATGGCATGTGCTACAGCGTTTCAAGATTTTTTAACTCTGTGTGGTAAGTTACTTATGAAATGAGTGTGGAGCCATCAGAAAATATGTCTCATTTTTATGTTCATTTTTACCGGGTTACTGCTACTATTGAGCGTTTAGTAACAGACTCCAGAAAACATTTTATGTATGAATTATGATGTCATTCTGAACTGGTACTATAGCACCAATGATGGTGACCAAGAATTAGCAAACCTAAGCACCGCTGTAATTACATATTCCCTTAAGTGGAAGTGGTGTTACCTAAATCTTACTTTCTTCCAAAACTACTTTTTTTTTGTCAGGTCACTGGAAAAATGGGAAATAGTATTCTTCTGTTAACTCTTCCTGCAAGCTTCAACTGTGTCTCCTCTGTGTACATTTTAGGTTTCAGCTCTCCACTCATTGATGCATATTAAAGCATTTACTTGCAGAATGTAACTGCATTCAAGCAGTTTTCATTTTATGTTATGCAAATCACACTATCATTTTTCAGAGAACTGCCCTCCTCATATGTTTGGCAAGAGGTTTTTTTTGCTGTTTTTTTTTTAAATTTATGATGATGACCAGAGATCAGATCCCTCTTCACTTGTACACATGTTCAATTAGGAGCCTATGCAAATTATGGAATTTTAAACAGCAGGGAGTTGTAAGTTCCAGGTCCAGAAGCAAGAGATTAGCAGGCAGACCTTGAAAACATGGGGAGTCAATCCCATGTAACACAGGAATGCTGATGTAGTGAAGTATTTGCATAAGCCACATCTATGTCAAGACCTGTACTGGTTACCAACTTTTTCATTATATTTTAAGTGCTATAGATTCTCTAAAGTGGATGAATGTCTATTCAATCTCGACTTGTAATACACTCAGCAAATTTCACTGTAACTGTTACTTTACTTCACTAGATTTTATAATCCTTGCTTTTTCCTTATAAATGGAAGTTCCTATTAAGTTTGAATGCTTAATACTCTGTACTTTTACAATCAGCTAAATATTACATACACACAATTAGTATTTGCACGTGACCCTTTCTAGATACACTTACTTACAGAACAATAACATCTAAAACTTTAGTTTTGTTGTGCTGGCTAGTTATATAAAATGCTCTTGGCTTTCTGACACAAAGCAGTAATAGTTCAGGAATCTTTACTTTAAATAGGTTATATAAGAAAATAATTTTAACACTTGAAATACAGCATAATATTACAAAAATGTAATGTTTTTATATCCTTACTCATATGAAATCCAGGTTGTCTGTATCTACCTAGCAAGCCACTTGTCAATTGCATTCTCATACTTTTTTTGGTCCTTTAACCAGTCTTGATGCCACCTAAGGTTTGCAATAACACTTGAGTAATTGTGACCCAAACTTTGTTTCCAACTGATAAACTGTTGTTTGTTATACTCCTGAACAGAAGAAGAAACCTTTGGATAGTTTACTACAGATCGAAGTATTTTGTCCAAGGAATGTACAGTTACTGGGAATTTTATGGCAAGATTTGTAAGCTCATCTGGATCAGCAGTAAGGTCTGTAACAAACAAAAAGTCAGTTAAGATTCAATTTGCACTGAAGTAAATTAAGGAGACAGTCAAGACATAAAAGTAGCATACCAAAGAGTTGGGGTGGTACTGAAGAGCCATCCGAGTATGTGATGTATTTCCACTTGCCAGTTCTCAGCATATACACAGAGGAGTTCACATTACACCCATGGAACTCACTGAGCACCCATGAGGGCCGAGGTCCTCTGGGTGACGCTTCGCTCTCAGCCTTTTCACGCAGCAGCGGTATAAGAGAATATCCACTGAGGTTCTGGGGGACAGGAATTCCTGCTATATCTAAGGAAAGATATACAAAACCAAAATGCTACTGCAGTTTCCATGACTAAAAAAGCCTACCACAATGCTACCAGTGTCTGAATGTTGATAACAAAATGTGCTCTCCTAATTATTATCCCAAAATACGTAATTAAAAATACCTTAAGGAACCTCCCAAGGCAAGCTGCCCACCATCTTAATCAAATGTATCACCTATGTATAACTTAACCTTTAACAGAAGTTTGTGAAAAGGGATCACAATAGTCTCCTTTGATGGACGATTATTCCTTAATCTCTTTTGGTCTGACTACATCAGGCAGGCGAAAAAGAATAACACAACATGAAAGGACACTAAAAGCTCCACATCCAACATGTTGTAACCATTTATTTCTTGAACAATAATGGTGCTAAGCTCATCTGTAGCATTCTTCATTAGTGAATAATGAAATGCTTCATAAAAGGTGGCCATTATTATAAACTATAACTGGTGGGGACACTTGAGGAGCAGGGCCACTTGCTTCTCTGGCAGGACTGGCGATAAAGATGATATTTGAGGTGGTATCAACACAGTGCATGTACAGAAAACACTGGATGACTCCATAGCCTACCACATGGCCACTAGAAGATGCTGTAATATCCGTAAGCTCCTCAGCATCAACTTATACCACAAGTTTCTGTAGCTCCCAAAGATCAGATTAAAAGGCTGCAAAGGTTTTTCAGAAACATTCTGAAAAACATAGCTGAGAATCCCAAGCATGTCCTAAAAACCATGTATGGCAGTACTGCTATTTTTAATCAGCCCACTGAACACTGTCTATAGTAATTCAAAATTCAAAACTTCCCATTTCACAGAGCACCATGGTAGTATTTAATCTGTTCTGTGTTGAGTGGTGATACTCTGTGCATATAAACTACTCATAGGTGACTCTTTCATCAGCGCACATCTTCCTTTTTGTCCTCTGTCCAGCCAGCATCTGACTAAGGACTAGGAAGACCCGTAATGTGTAAACCCAGGAAGCAGCTCCTGGGCACGCATGGGCAAAAAAAATTTAAACAAATACATGCTACATTCCAACAAATGAAAAAGGAATATGGGCTCTTCCATCACCCTAAACCAGTAACGCTATTACTTGCAGTAACTGGATTCTCTATGTGCAAAGAATGTTCCAGCCACCTTCAGCAGCTCCTGCTTTTCCAATAGACAGCCAAAGGTACTTCCATACAGACCAACAAAGCTAGTGCTGCCTGGAGATTGTACATCCTGTTACAAAATGCAAGAGCTGTTGCACTTCCAACTGTACATTCGTATCACACAGATTCTGCTGGAATGAAAACACTTCACTTATTCTCAAAGCCAGTGCAAGAGGCAGTCTTGAGCAAAGCATTTGGATGGCATTTTAAGAGAGATTATTTCCCTGAGACAACACAAAGTGAAGCAGTTAAATTTGTCACTAAAATAGACTTGAAATCTGTTTCCTCACTAGTCAGCAGCAGCATGCAGACTGAGAACATGATAGAGATGGCTCTTCAAGTTTTCATTTTCTTGATACATGCCTTTTTGACATTCAGAGTACAGAGAAGGGGGACTGCCAGAACAGAAGGAATGGATTATGCACACAGAGTTCTGGGGGGAAAAAAGTCCAAACAAAAAACACCCCAGGAGGAAAAGACGAAAGAATGTTAAACCATCTGACCAATTATGTCTCTTGGGGAAAAGAGACAAAGAAATAAAAGAAGAGATTTTTAACTCTTTACATAAGCTACCATAACTTGTATAAGGTCCATATCTAGTATAGATATATATACATAACAATTCAATGTCAAAATTTGGAAGAGAAAGCCACTCAGATTTTATATCCTATTTTTCACGGGACAACTGGTCCAAAAGTTTTGGGAAGACACAAACAGATAAATATCTTCTGTTTCATTTTTAGAAAATGAACTTAAAACAATATAGAAGTGGATTTCTCACTGACATTTACTGCTAGAAGTACAGTTTTATTCACTCATGTTCTCCAGGCAATTGCAGTGTACATGTGACACCTCTTAGAGAGCAAGCCTTCCAGACTGGTTTGAAAAGAACATTTTTTCTGATTGGAAGCCTAAAAGATCACAGATAAAGCCTCAAAAGATAACTTTACCGGATGTTTAATTTCAATCAGAATTGTCTCTTGCATGATTTGTCACAGGTAACTGTTCAAAAATTCCCTCTTAAAAGTAATTTAAGTTTAGCTCATTTTATTTGATTCTCTGTCCCATACTGAATATTTTCATATCTCATAAGGTAAGAATGGATATCCATTATCACATCTTTTTACATGTGCCCGGATCATTTGTACACTTCCTATACAAAGCTTTCATCACACTTCTTCCAAATGACCCTTCATAAAAGACATTCCTTTGCTAAGTTAATGAACCTGTCCTCCTTTCGGTTTAATCTCATCTCTGGATGCACTTATGCTGTAATTTCTATAGTAAACTGTTGGGTATGAAGGCTAGCAAGGATTATTCATATCTAAAATGGCTTTTATTCCCTTTTCTTAGTAACAAATAATCCTATATATAATCAGTCAGTGTAATTATGTGGATGACAGTAACAGTAATAAGGAAGATCATCAGTTTCTTTATTTTACTTTTTCATCCATTTTTTACTTTTCCTATTAAGTCCATATATATGGTCCACCGATAATTTTATCTCCTGTTGTGTTATTATATTGCCTCAAAGTGGAGACATAATTCTGACTATTATGATACAAATGCAGAATAGTAATGGTAACAGGGAAAAAAATTGTCACCTGAAATTACTTAACTCACCAAGCATAGTAGGATATATGTCCACAAGAGATACTACATTTGGTATTTGCTGCTGTTCTCTTAAACCTGGCCCCATAACTAAAAGAGGAACATGGGAACTTCCCTCATACATGCTCATTTTATAGAACTGACGGTGTTCCATAGCAAGTTCTCCATGATCTGCAGTGAATATAATGATTGTTTTTCCAAGAAGCCCAGTATCTTGCAAAGCTGAAATAATCTCACCTGCAACAACAAACAGATACTGAAAAGGATACATTCAAAATACTTCTTCCAAGGTCTGTACCTGCAAAGCAGAATGCAAATTTCAAGGAACCCTCCCAGTTCAGTGGAGGAAACTCCTCTTTTGTTGCACATACATTTGAGCAATGAAGACACAACATATACTCCTCTCTTTTTGTACGTACGTTTGTGCATCAAAGACAGGGCCAAGATCAATGAAGTTGGTAGTTAGGCAGAGCACTTAGACATCTTAAATATTAAAAATTTACAATGATTCATGCCTAAACATACTAGTTAAAAGATGTTATAAAATTATAACTGCAGTGCAGTTACTTTGCTATCCCTTAATTTTCTAAAGCTGTAAGGCTTCCATTGATCTCTTTTCACTCATAAAATGAGTAAGAGCAATACTGTGTCTTTTAAATCACTTTACCAATCTAATGTGCTGTCCTGGTTTGGGACACATGCCTAAAAGATTAGCTTATTTGATCATGAATTTCATGTTAGTATAATGCAAACAAATTCTTGTTCATTCATGGTCACTTTTCAAATCAAAAAATAAAATGTTGTAAATTAAGACCAACTTGCATTGTAAATTTTATATCTGTAGATCTTCCTGCAAACTCTGAAGAATTCTGAATGCACAATTAATTATTTCTTCATAACTTTCAATAATATGCTTCTAAGGGACACTTCAAACATAACCTTACTGTTCAGTCGATGTGTAACAGCTGTTACCCAGTCTACATATTTGAAATCAGCCTCTAAGGAAAAATACTTATGCCCTAAAATTTATTTCTTCCAGCTCATCTTTTACAGTCTGTCCCCTTCACAAAAAAGTTTCCATTATTTCAGTTAGCGCTTAATCAAAGAGAATAAGTTCCTCTTGTACATGGGTGTCCTGAGTACAGAGGAAAAGAGGGGTGGAGTTTCCAGCACTGTTTAATAGCATACCACCTATGTCATGGAGGGGGCATGGTTTTCAGCAGGAAACACCAAGGTGTGTTGAAGTTGATTCAGTCTTACCTCAGTGGTGGAAAGGCGTGAACTGTTCCCTTAATTGTTGCGGAAGTCAGGGAAGGTTGTAACTATTTCTGACAAGCTGCAACTATTGCTGGAGCAGTGGGAAGATGAGACAGGCTGCTGCCACCATCACTGCCTCTACTGCTTCTGCTGCTGCTGCTGCTGCCACTGTCAGGGCCAGCACTTTCAGCAGCGAGACCCTTTATTTGGATTAATTAGCTCTCCAGGCTTTGTTTTGTCCCTGTTTTCCATTGTTTCCAGGCTGGGGGAAGGATAATAATCTGCAGAATTTTTTTTGCCTCATTGCTTTTGTTTTCCTGAGCCACATGGTCCAGTGTGGAGGGGATGGAGAAGACAGGTGCCATCTTGCCTTTGTCTGGGAAAACCACACTGGGTACTCTCTTTGGGGAGTGTTTTTGCTTTTTTGTTGGTGAACACCCTTCTTTTGGGTAGAGCACTCTTCCTTTGTGTCCACTTTTATCGATATTGTTGTGTTTATTGTGAGTTTTTTGGTAAAATTGTTGTTGCCACTTGTGGTCTCTCTTAGTATTTCCTGTGCTGTCAAAAAGGGGATTGGGGAGGACGGGCAGCTTGTGTAAAAACTGGGGTAATTTTGCCATTGGGTTTTAAACCAATGCAATGGGTCATGCAGTATTTTGCTGCAGTCACTGGTTTTCTACAGAGCTTCTGACTGCTCGCTGTGATTACTTTTCAGAGTGCTCTCAATTCACCTAAAAGGTTATCCTGTCATGTATCATATAGACTGAACAAGCAACTTCCAAAACTTACTCCCAGATGTGAATTGTGGTGTTTTGTTTTCTATCTTTTCCCCTCAAAGCTCAGCCCTATCAGCATTTTTTTAAAAAAAAAGTCAGAACTAGAAAACCCACTGTGTAGTAAGACATTACCTACCCAGCATGGCATCTGTCTCTGCACACATAGCATAATAAAATGCTCTAATATTTCTCACTTCGTCCTTTGTAAACTCTCCTGTGCAATTCTTGGTGTACGATGAGTAATAGTCTACTGGATGCATCTCCGAAAGAGAAGACCACTTGGGTATTTTAATAGCTTCATAATTTACCTAAAAAATAAGAGAAAAATAACATTACTTAAACAAGTTCTTTAACACAGATTTAATTTTAAAAATTATAGCATAAATTCACAGTTGTCAATTTGTGGACCAGGAAACACCAGCTGCTTATTTGTTACACCGTGCAGACACCTCCTCCATACTTCCCCACAGTTTCCACAGGTAAATTGTTTTTTAAAAACCTGTGAAAATCAACTAGAAACTAGAAGCCACAAATATGTGCTTCACCAACTGCTGTATAATTTTAAGAGACGTATCACAGAACACTCTAGAAGAGTAGGTACAGAATATTGGCATAGAGTCTTCATAACTGTAGAATAACTATAAATCCATGGATCTAAAAGATTTATGTTATGTGGGACTAGAGAACAACATGGAAAATCATGTAGTCTGGGAAAGTCTCCAGGACAGTGATGACAAGTCTTGGCATCTTGATAAAAAGAACTGACTACATTAATCCAATTTTCTAACACTTTCTACATGTTTCTACATTTCTCAATCCATTTAGTTATAAAGAAATGTAAGATCAGTATGAAACTAAAAAGCCAATATATTTGTATATTCAAACTAGGCATAGTCACAGATACTGTCTGCTTCAGTACTAGCTTTAGAGTCTTGAAGTTTGACATACACATTTAGCCTTGGCTGTCATACTTGTAAATATTCCCTTAAATAAAAGGGAACTTGAGGCAATTTCCTCTTTCACTTGGAGGAAAAGCCTGACAGCTAAACAAGTTAATAAATCTGCAAGAGTTCAAGTGCCCACAGAAGTAAAACCTGGCTTTGTAACAGTCAAACAGACAAACCAAAATGTAAATTTCTAGCAGTAACGCACTGCTAGAAAAATCATGAAGATAAAATAATACTGCTTCAGTCATTTTCTTATTGCTCAAGGTCCTTTGCTACATAAAGTCACATCTTGGACTTTGCAAATGGTATTTATTAGATGCTAAAGATAAGACAGTAAAAAGTGTCCCTCTCCATCCATGATTCTTTTCTACAAGACTTCAGCCTGGTTTTAAGGATTCACAAAGCCACAATCCCTTTGTCTGTCTATCATAATGTCCTGGGTGACCCAAAATGTTACTGTATTCCACATCTATCTGAGCTGTAAGATTGTTACTGTGTCTATAAGAGCCGAAGCATGGCTGGAAGGAGAACTGCAGGGCAGTCCGGCGGTGCTAGTCCCTTTAAAAGGTTAAGAAACCCAAACTAACTTCCTCATTTGCTGAAGGAGGAGACTCCGCTTCACAGGGGGTTGATATGGGTGAGTTTCTGGGCTTGCAACTGTAGCAACTCACAAAAACTGCATTTAGCAAACAGAAACCATACTCCCAGTGATCCTTGCAAACTCTATAGGCAGTGAATCTTGATCAGGCCCCTGTGGGTTGGGCCACCCCACATCAGTGTCCAGAGACCAGCTTCCCTGGCTCCCTTCTCCAGCCCACCAGCACGTCGGAAGGCACCAGCACCAACACCGGCGGAGTCCGGCTGGTGCAAGAGGAAGCAGCGAGCAGCGGTGCTGACTCCACGTGCCAGCACTTCCCATCTGCCACTAGACCTTCCCAAGCTCCAACCTTCCCATGAGGGTTTGCTGCCATCCATTCCCTTTGTTTCTAGGAGGGCATGGTCACCCGTGGCAGGTGCTACCTTGGAAAGAGTCTGACACCATTTTCCCTTTGCACCCTGCAGGCAGTCAGCAGTGGGGGGCTGTCAGATTAGAAGGGGGCAGCACCCCAGCAGTTCGGGGTCTCTGTTCCTGTGGAGCTCCTGAGATTCAGCAAGTTTGTATCTAGTGATTATTCACTGTTATTTTTTGCATGTTGCTGTTCCACTTGTTAGTAAACTGTTATTTTTTCACTTATATCTATTGGTGTTGGTTACTTATTGGTGGAAAGGGATTGATTGAAACTAAGGGGAGGAACTCATTTTAGAGTGTCTACCTTTTTGAATCATCTTAAACAAGACATGTAATTCATAACTAGGAAAGAAGCCACATGCCCTGAAAAAATGACAGCTTGTGCAAAATACAAGGGGACCATCTGCTTAACAACACAGGGTTTTACAAACATATCATGTTGATACTCTGTTCTGTATTACAGCCCAAATAAACAGGACATTTAATTCAGTTCTTCATCAATGTGATCAAACTTCTTTATGAGAGTACCTCAGTGATTTTAAAAGACTGCTTCTTCCATGACCAAAAAAGAGCTACATTGGAGAAGAACCAGCCAATGGTCAATAAATGGTAACGAGGTCCACACAATGCAGTATGCACACACAGTGGTGGGAAGGACCCCAGCAAACTGTGCAGTTAAGGTACTCTGACTGGATAAAACATTACAAAAATTCGTCAAAGATGTTACAACTGTCTGTGACTCGAAAAAAAGTACCTATGCTTCCCAAGACACATCTAACCTAGCAATTAGCACCCAGTAAGTTTTCCTTAATAACTAAGCTAGATCTTGCTTTTTGTAATTGAAAGTGTTTTTTTCCCAAGCTCTTCCTCTCCCCACAAACTCCTCACCATTGCCTAAAGAACCCACAACCCCCACTATTATGAAAAAAATCATATCTCTCAACCTTCATTTGTAAATCCTTTTTTTTCTAAGTATTTGTATTTTTCGTACACCTAGATAAAGAGGTTTTACCAGTTCTCTTGTGGAAAAGGCCACAAGTTATATAAATTGCATATGGAGGAGTTTTTTGAAGTATAAAGTATAAAGTATAAAGTAAGTATAAAGTCTTACCAACCTAATTCTAATTCTGCAGCTGCAGAGAATATTAACGCCTTTCTGCAATTAAATCTATTGTAATACATTCATATTTTATGGCAGATAATGGCAACTGGAAAATATACAAGACAGAGAAAAAGTATTTCTTCTTTGGAATGGAGTGCTATTCCTTAGTTTTACACATACAGACATAAGGACACTTTCTTGTTCTTGAAAACCTACAGTAGCACAGGAAAAGTTAACAGAAAAGGAAGACTGTGTCTTATGTTGCTTCATGTTCTAAGTCCATACTGCAGAAAAAGTCAATCTTCCACTGTAAAACTCAAACAAAATCATTACCTATAGTCTCGTTTCTAACAAGCAAAATACAGAATGTTTGTAACAATGAACTTCAGACCATTACCAAAATTAATTTACAGCCAAGAAGAGCAACAGTCTCATTTTTCTTATTGTGTTTCTAGCCATTGAGCTCCATACTTACTTATTGATTCAATGACTACTGCTAACAAACCTTTTCCCACAACAGAGACAAATTTGTCACTTCTATTTGCTTAGCCTTTAATCAGAAATCTGACATCTCATTCAAGTACTTTCTTACTGTGTAGTGAAATATCAAAACTGGGTCTATCTTGAAAAATCTGGAATAAAAAATGTTTGTAATAAGTACAATTATTAATAAATTAATATTTAAATTTTATATTTGCATACCTTTTCAAGCCAATAGGGAGATGTTAAAAATGTAGAGGATCCATAATTTTCTCCCGCATAGGGTGATGGATACGGGTGTGGTAAATTTAGTCCCAAGTAAAGAATAAATGGTTGAGTAAAGTTAACAGCTTCTTCCTTTATCCAATGTACTGCTTTATCAGTATTCTGCCAATCTGTTTCCATTACTCTAAACTGCTTCCTATGGCCTGTAAGTTTCACCATGGGTCTTCCTTCTTGTCGGAGCAGGAAGTTAACATCCCTAGTCCAAGCTTCCACACGGTTACTGAAAATACATACACAAGTCACATACGCAGAAAATGTTTTCTTCACTTTTTCTCCAAGCAAAAAGCATTATGAATTACTGAAGAACTTCCCCTATACCTTCAGGTGCAATCTATTTCCAATTCCTGCATAAAGGACAATTGTTATTCAATTGAGCAATAATGATTGTGCATCTATTTTATGCTCAGACCTTCAGCCTTTTATGTCTGTTTCTGAATCTTCTTTCTTATTTATTATCCATTTATGCCAGAATGGCTCTTCTCACATCTACAAAATAACACTTAGAAATAGCACTCCATCTTGTGGATCCTTCTCCACGTTTTGGCACAGATTCACAGACTATTTATTTGTAAACTGGGCGTGAGATTTTTATTTGAAAGAGTCTAGTGGGAAATGACTGGTGAGGCTGCCTTTAGAAACAACATTCTGGATGTGGATTGTACGATTAATTAAACACACTTTAGACAAAAATCTGTAAGAATTATTTCTCTTGTATAAATTCTATCAAACAAATAACATTAAAGGGTATAAAGAAAGCAAGAAGGAGGGGAAAATAGCAACGTTTTAATGATAAAATATTTTTGGAACAGATTTTCTAATATCATAGCAATTGTTGTCTCTCTAAAACACTAGAAAATCCAAGGTGCAAATGTCTCTGTTTCTTTGCTAGAGTGAATGATGGTGGATATTGGTAAGAGGCAGACTGTCTAAGACCTTGACTAATCGTCATCTTGTTCATGACAATTTCAAGATAACCAACCAAATTACAAAGGAAAGTATAGAACTTTGATAAAGTTTGATCACATGCTTTTATCAAAACACAGCATTATTATTGTATAAAGAGCATCTAACCAGTTTTATCCCCAAAGGAATTTTACCAATGCACTTTAACTTCCAGAAAAGCTATTCAGAACTATCTGTAACAATTCTTTTTATTGTTTTAACTTCTTGTTTAGGCTCACACTTTCAACCTAAACAGTCTTAAATGAATTACTTAGAACAAATTAAGGTATCTGGTTCACAAAGAAAGCATGTTTCATAAACATTAAAATGAAATTATGATAAATGTGTGTGGGTGTGGGTGTGTCTAATTGCACCTAATGTCATAATACTGATTTATACAGAAAAAAATACTATGTAGGCCACAGGCCAGTCTGATTATCCAGTCAGACTGAGATTAGGATCAAGTTTAAAGAACAAAATCTCCTCAAAACTAAAAAAGGAAACATTAAGTAACTCTAACCTGTTTAATAGTAAAGAAAAAGCTAGTCTTTATTATTATTTCAACAACAGACATCATTATTAATCCATGAGATAGAGCATGTTCATAAAAACAACACAGAATGAAGATTCCCCTGCAGCCCATGGAGAAAATGGTAGTGATTTTCACCTACAGCCTACTGAGTACCCCATACCAAAGCAAATGGATACCCAAAGAAGATTGTGATCCTATGGAAAGCCTGCACTGGACTTCCAGCAGGACCTGTGGACCTGCAGAGAAAGGAATCCATGCTGGAGCAGGTTTACTGGCAGGACTTGTCACCCCCTGGGGGGACCCACACTGGAGCAGTCTGTTCCTGAAGGAGCGCATCCCGTGGAAGGGACTCATGCTGGAGCACTTTGTGAAGAACATCAGCCCATGGGAAGGTCTCACTTTGGAGAAATCAGTGGGAGACTGTCCTTTCAGTGGGGGAGGGACCCCACACTGAAGCAGAAGGAGGTAAGGAGTTCTCCCCCCAATGAGGAATGAGTGGCAGAGACCATGTGTGATGAACTGACCACAGTCCCATTCCCAACCCCTTGTGCTGCTGATGTGGTAGAGAATTT
This sequence comes from Promerops cafer, assembly GCA_013398275.1. Taxonomy (NCBI): domain Eukaryota; kingdom Metazoa; phylum Chordata; class Aves; order Passeriformes; family Nectariniidae; genus Promerops; species Promerops cafer. The sequence continues at coordinate 196,784 of VZSE01011749.1, forward strand.
GGAAGTTAAGCCTAGGTAGAAGGAAAGAATGGGGGGAAAGTGTTTCAAGATTTGGGTTTACTTGTCATTGCCTTACTCTGGCTTCTAAGTGGCAATAAATTAAAATAATTTTCCTTAGTTAAGTCTGTTTTGCCTGTGTACGTGAGTGATCTCTCTCAATCCTTATCTTGACCATTAAGTCATTGTTTTTTCTCCTTCCTGCTCACTGGAGGAGGTGGAGTCACAGAACAATTTGTTTTATCATGGTGGCCCTCGTGTCCATGCCGGGTCAACCCACCACAACAGCACAAGTCTGTGAACACTTATGACCTTCAAAAAAACCCCCCAAAACCGCTGACATTTTGTGACAGTGGGCTTAATATTTAATTATTGTAAGTATGGAGTTTTGTTCTGCTTTTCCTACACTGTTAGTATTACCTGGAAGTCAGGAAGTCTTAAGGCAAGGCAAAAACAGTTTATGAATTTCACTTAGGGAGCAATACCAGGGGTAGAAAATGACTATTCATGTTGGGCAAAACCAGTATCTGTATTACCTTTCAGCTACAGGTAAAAGCCCAAGTACAGCTGCAAGGGATATGCTTTCTTCTCCATAAAGTTGCAGGACAAATCTCTGCTACATACCTAACACAATTTCTTTTAAATTAAAGATATTATCATTTGAACTGGAGACTGAAATCACATGACAGATCATTACAAGATTTGTTCACTGCTGCCTATTTCATAGCAGGAGAATCTACCTGATTACCTTACTGAATGATGTCCAGAGGTAAAGTCCAATTTCCCAAACTTCTGCGCACGGTAGCCATGCTTCTCCATGAGATCCATCCATGTTACATGAAGTGGATCTAGACCTTTGAAGTTATTCCAAGATTCTGTTAAATGAGTGAAAAGACCACTCCACATAGCTGGGGAAAATAAATGATGAGTGATTAGTACCCCTCACCTATGTGGCTGAGAAGGGATTAATCTTCTCATTATTACGGAGGTTAAGTGCAAGCTGTGATACAATAGAGGAATACAAAGTATTAATCTTCTAAATCTTATTTCATAATCAATACAAATAACAAAATTTACTCAAATAATCCCCAGAATTGCATAGAAAGATGAAAGTCCTATCTTTCCAGGTGCTATGCAATCCTTAAATCAAGTTTTAATCAGATCAGAAAATATTCTTCTTGATTTCTGAAAATGGCATGGTAGTACAGATCCTAATGAAACAATCCTGTATATGCATTTGTTTCAGAGTATTAGTTCTCCTGACTACAGTTAGATTTAATGTGAGTTTAAAGTTAAGTATATTTGTGGACAGAATTACAATACAATATGCCCTCAATTTTTTTCTTTTTAGGCAATATACTTCACTACCAGTTGCAGAAACCAAGTGAGAATATTAAAGAAGATACCAAGAAGAAAGGAAACCAAGGCAAGAGTTGCAAAGAAACTATAAGGGAAGATACTTATAGTGAATTCCTATTTCTTTGCAGCTTATCAAGAATCATTCACTCTTTCCAATGCGAATTCAGAGTTAAAGGTAGTCCCAAAACAAAACTAAGTCATTCCACAAGTAACAGAAATACCCTGTAAGCAAAGTCCATCAACCCCACTTGGTAACACTTGCCTTTCCCCACCCCAAAGCCCTCTGTCCCACCATCTCTTTTGGTATCATCCCTGACACCTCCACAATAGATGCACCCTCAGTTCCTTGCAGGCATCCAAGTTCCTGCCTAAGCAAAAGATGTCCTGCTGGTTCAGAGCCCCACATATGAGCTCAGTGTGCTACCTATAATGCTACACATAACTGATGAATTGTTTAATTCATTATGCAGTTTCTTTCTCATAGGAGTACTAACCTGCCATTTTCACAAACTTCTTAAAATTAAATAACTTCGCATACAGTCATCGTTCTTAGCAATAAAAATTGTCTGAAAGATTCAAGCATTAAGGGAAAAAAGGCTGACTGCTTGTTCATGTAACATCACCCACTTAAAATGTGACCACGAGAAAAAGAAATGGGGACTATGTAATCAATAAAGGGAATATTAAAAATGTAACACTATATTTGACTGCCTTTGCCTGCTCCTTCTTTCAGTGTATGCTTTGAGAGAAAGGGGGATCTTTTTTACAGCTACAGATTAAGGAGGGTCTTTGCAACAACTGAAAAAGGTAGAGATGTTTTAAGATGTAACCTTTGATTGAGTAATATAGTTTTCTTCTATCTTCCTAGCAAATTCTGCAAGTGTGAAATTGAACACAGAACAACAATTGCATTAAGTGAAGAAAAACATGGAAGTATTCAACTAAAGCCACTGAAAGATGCATTATGTATCTAGAAGACAGTGGAAACATCTACCACTTTATTCAGCTGTTATTATTTATTACTCTTTGCTGAATACAGGAAAGATATTTATCAACTTTTTATTGGGAAGAGACAGTCGTTCTGAGTGTAGCTTCAGCACTGCAGCAGAACAAATCTATGATTTCTCTATAAGTCCTGAAGATTTTTTAAAAATCTGAAGCTTCAGTGGAGTTTGTAAAAAGATTTGGGAGCTTACACTTAACTGAAAAAAGGAGAACAAAAAAATAACAGAGGAAACAAAAGTAATAGAAGAGATAAACAGATGAAAGAGAAGAATAAGAACTCAAATACAAACCTAAAAAAAAAAAGGATCTCATTGAAAAACAAAACAAATCCCTCCCCATTAAATCATTTCAAATTTCCCATCATTATCACATATTTAAATTGAAATGTGCAAGCATTTATCTGATGTTTTGCTTGGTTCTACCTGCGCGGGAAGGACAACAAATTGGAGAATTGGTGTAGGCATTGAGAAAGACAGTGCCATGTCTTTTCATAAAATTTATGGAAGGTAAATCCACAGTCTGATTTCCTGGAAAAAATGTCAAGCGTCCATCCTGCAATCAGACAAAAGCAACACATAAACAGCATTAATGCAAACTATCAGCTGCATTAATTCACATATTTGTTACCTTGGACTTGTGTTGCTCAAATGCTGCCAATTCTATGCAGGTATGGAAAACAGTGTTGAGAAGATCTAAGTAGGTCAATATAAAATGGATCACTTTTGAAAAAGTGCAGTGAAAAAGATAACTGGGCTTCTTTATAGTAAAATTAATTCCACTGTATTACTATACATATTCCAAGCTCCAGTTCTTCAGGGGTGGGGTCCTACCATGACACATTCAATGGGAATAGGTACAGGGAATGGTAACAAAGAGTAAGGCTGAATCCTAAAGTAGATGTGTGCACTAGCACATATTTCTGTGAAACCATCATTGATCCGTCATCCTTTTTAAAGGCTTATCAATACCACTTCTCTGTGAACTTTTTTGAAACTACGGACTAGAAAAGGGATCAGAAAGTTAAAGGAAGGCTATTCTCCCACAGAAATCCCACCCACAATGGTTCTGTTTTGGTATTTTCATAATAATAATTTTGAAGCTTTCATAATGCTAATTTCATTTTAATAACCTATTTGTTTAGACAGATTTTATAATCAGTAACTTAAAAAAGATTAAGCATCTTGATCAAGCACTCAGTAGTACAAACTGGAAATAAAGCTGTAATACTCAATAAGAACTTGAACAAAACTTTGGGCTGAAAGTGCTCTTTAGAAAGTGGTCCTGGTTGGGACAGCCAGGATAGGGTTCATTTTTGCAGTAGCCAGGAGGCGACAAGGCTAAGAGATGGAGGTTATTTTGTACCTCATGTCATTTTCCAGGAACAGGAGAAGAGGTTCCTTCCAGATCACAGTAGTGTGCCAGCAGTCAGGTACTCTCGGGCTCTGCATAGAATAGTGGTGAGCATTCAAATGTGAATTCCTCACCTCTCTTGTACTTTTTTGTTATTAATGTTGTCACGGTTACTGTTCTAGTAAACTGTTCTAGTTCTGCTGTTTCTAGTAAATTGTTCTTACCCCAGTCTGTGACCTTTATGTTTTGTGTCTAATTCTCTGCTCCAGCCTGCCGCAGAGGAATGGAAGGGAGACAGAGGAGCAAGCAAGTGGCATATGGTTTGGAGTGATTTCAGTGGGAACATTAAATTGGAGAATACCATTCCTAAACCATGACAACTGCTGTGCAGTCCTGTCAGCAGCACATTCTTAAGTTTCTGCAACAAAATCTCGTTTGAACAGCTGGAGACAAGAGCTCCTTATATTGATACTGTGATACCATATTCAATGACACAGCAGCAAAAGAACTCCATATACTTTGTGTCACAGCGTGCTTGGTGTACTGTGACATGATTATTGTTTCTATAGATGACAGGGTATTCAGTGAAAGTAGTGTCTTGAATTGGCTGAGAAGGTGGAAGCTCAACAGCTGTTTCCGGAAATCCATCATCTAAGAACTGTGTAGGATTTCTAGGTTTTGAAAAACCTAAGGAAATAAAATTACTTTAACACAAACAAGCACCTTTCATCCAGGAACTTGAGCTGCATTGTGAGCAAAGCCTGTCATCCATCCATCACACAGTCAATTTCAAGTAGCAGTTCGGGAGCTGAAATGCCTAGTAGCACATTTCACCAAGGACTAGCACAATACCTGATGTGACACAGCAGCAGCAAGCTAGCTGTTCAAGCAAGAGGTCACTGTTCTGCAGGCCAAACACAATCCAGCATCACTGAGAAGAAAATTTTTGTCCCACTTGGCAAAATAGGTGTGATTCCTTCACAGGCAGTGTGACCCACAACAAAGGCAGGCACACTTTCTAATAGAAGTCCAGACCTTTTAATAGCCTGCAGGACTTAAGCTTTTTTCCCCAGGAAAACTGTTAGTTTCAACAGTACCCCATCCTTCCTACTCTCTATTAGTGATGTAATCAAAATGGTTCATCCATTTCTACCTCCAAATCCCTCTCAGAAAAAAAACTTACACATTTATTTTACTATATTCTTCTTTGTATGCACTATGAAAATATGACACTTTTCAAAAACAGCACCTTGTTCTTAATTGTTTACATATGAATTCCACCAATGTTGTGGGTTTTGCTTTTTTGCAAGGGTTACCTCATTAATCCCTGTAATATAGTTTACGAGAATCTTCCTGCTTAAAGGGGACATACAAAAGCTCACCTAAAGTTTGTCTGCAGCATCTGGATATAAAATGGACATTGACTAACCCCCAGGATCTTAAATACTGTAATTTTAACTATTGGTAAATAGACTTTTAGTAAAAGCTAAAATTTGGAGAAAAAAACATGCATTATTTTGGAATATTAAGAGAAATTATTTACTGAAAATAAAATTAGCAGAATAGAGTCAAAGGAAGGAAAGTCAATAAGGAGCTATTACATTATAAAGAAGCAGCTATTTCTTTATCTTTGAAATCACAATGAATGTGTTTAAAGATAGGGTTTGAAAAAAGATAATACATGTTTACCAAATATTTAGGAAAAATTCATCCAAGAAAAACAGGCTGCAGGCAAGAAGGCAGCTGCTTTTATCTGTGCAGTCAAGGATGGAAGCCCAAGAAGGTTAGGAATCAAACTTCCTCAGTAGTGAAATCGACATGATGAAATATGAAAGCACTTGGAGCTTAACACCATGGAGCTTATGTTTGATTCCACAACTAGGAGTGTTCAGGTGAGTTAGAGAAACCAAGGCTCCTCAGAGTAAAACACATCAAAGCATTTCCAGTGTGCTGGTGGGCACAGTGAGAAAACTGTGAAGATACATGCAAGGATTAGTACTTGTGAGTGCAAAAATCTCTATGTGTCTGAGGGTTAATCAAATATATAAATTAATCACTGTAATGAAGCCGCTATAGATACACGTCTGACAAGTTTATTGTGTTGTTATACCTTACAAGAGCCTCAGCAAACCAGTACTTGATACTCAATAAATCAGTAATTTCATCTGTGATTCCAGAAATTCTCTATCCCACTTGTTGTGGAGACTTAACATTCTTAGGATCTGCAATGGGAAGGGTAACAGGATTTAGTGACTGCTGTAAACACATATAATAAGGTTGGCTTTTGCATTTGTATGTTATTGGTAAGTATTTAAATCTAGTCTAAATTATGATTTTGGTTGCTTGCAATCTCGTAAGTTAAGTATATATTGCTAGCCGTGTGGGTCCTTTGTGTGACTAAAATATGTAAGGTTACCTTTTCCTTGACTTATCTATGTGATAAGATAACAGTAACACAAACCAGAACAGCAGATGGGAGGAAATGCCCAGAAGAGGGGAGGAAGACACATAACTTTTCTCAAGGAGAGTGTGAAAACAAGACACCCAAAATTTATTGATGATGAGCTAAGACAGGAAGACTCGGAAAACAATAGACCACTGTGACACCCAAACTCAAAGAAATGTTTGAATAATGTATAAGTTAATGCATGTAACCCTAACTATATGTTATGAGTATGTATTATATTATGAGCTTTTCACTAATGTTGAAGTGAATACTATATGTATAATGTTGAAAAACTTTTATCGTATGAATATAGTTTTTTTTTGTTGCTGACAAAGCTTAGAAATAACAAGATGTGAAGAAAAGCTTTTGCTAACTCAAGAAAGTGCAAAATAGACTGGAGATCATCTGTCCGGATAGAAATGACAGTTGAATACAGAATTATTGATCAGAACAATGCAGACTAGCAACATAAGAAAATGCAGAAGATAAGAAAATGCTGATTTACAAGATGAAAGAAGTGGGGGGAATTGGTAAAAATTTATATAAGGGAATGCTTCTTGGAGTTAAGGTGTGCTTTTGGCTGAAGGCACCCGGCCATATTAATCATTTGCTTTATGTCTGTCTCCTATTGTCTTTATTCTTATTAAACCTTTTATATTTTACCAGAAGCGAACCTCGTTTTTCACAGTGCCTATGCTTGCTATTAAGCTTTTCAAGCCAACCGAAGAGATTCACTTTACCCACCAGCCCTGTTCCAGTGGCGGCTGCCCGGCCAGAGTCCTGCTGGCACGCCCCACTCCCGGGTAACAAGCTGTATCACAGCAGACCATGGGAGCCACCCGTGCAGAGGGTTTCGGCTGCTGTAATGCCTGTGATGCGAGCACGGCGCACCGTTCTGGGAAGCGGGCCGCGTTTGGTTTGGAGCACGGGGGGGAACACTCCGGGTGCGAGTGTCTCGCCACACGGCGAGCCCGCCGCTGCTACCGCAGCCCCTGCCGAGCCTCCCTGCGCCGCGCCCGTTTGCGCATGCCCGCGCCTCTGGCCTGGGTCGTGCATCCATAGGGCCGCGGTGCTTCGTCCTCGGTAGTTCCGTCCAGGCCACTGCCGAGCACTTTCCAGCCCTCCCTTACCTGTCAGGGTGGCCTTCCACGCCCCGGTCACTCACCAAGGAGTCGCAGGCCACCAGCACCACGTTAGATCGGGGTTGATCCCCGGGGGTGGCGGGCCGCGGCCGCGCTCCCGCCCCGGCGGCCATGAGGAGCAGCGCCAGCCCGGCTTGCCCCAGCGGCCCGCCGTCTCGCATCGCCCCGCCACCGTGGCCCCCACCTCCCGAACCGAGAGGAGCAGTAGCTCCGAGTGCAGATTTCGGGGCTCTGGCAATAGCGTAAGACTTGACCCCGCCGCACGCTATCCGCTCACTGCAGCCTACAACTCCCACGGTGCCCAGGGCGGCGGCCTGCAGTTCCCAGCGTGCCCCGGGAGACGGGAACTACATCTCCCGCAGTGCCCCGAGAGAAAATGGCGGCTGCCCTGTCGCGTCACTGCCCGCGGTCGGAGTGCGCATGTGGCCGGGCGGTGGCTGAGGTGGCGGAGACTCTGGTGGCTGGAGGTGCGGCAGGAGCGGGTGGCGGGTGGCGACGCACCGTGGTGGCCTGGCTCGTTCCGTCGCGGCTTTCCCTGGGGGGGCTGCGGGCGTGGATTGCCTCTCCAGGCCGTCCGTGGGCCCGGACCCCATCCGCGGGCCCCGGACCCCACCCGCAGGCCGGGCTGGATGGCCTCGCTCTGGGGACCGGCCGCCTCCCGGTGCCCGGGTTTGCGCCGAAGTGGTATTTTGCCTCTAGGTGACTGTGCAGCTCATGCTGGACAGTGCTCGTGGTGGGGTGCCTTTGTGATTGCAGAAACATCTGCTCCCTCGTAGGAAGCAAATTTATCTCCAGGAGCTGCTGAGCAATGCAAGTCTGACAGATTTCTTTATAGATTCTGGAGGAATCTTTGAAATTCGGTGTCATCCTGCGTTCAGCCATTCCTTTATTTTTGCTTTGCAGCTCCTAAAAAGTTTTTTTGTTCTTCAGCTGGTTGCTTTTTTCATGTTTTTGGGTGCTGGCACCAGCAGCGTTGTTTCTCAGTCTCATCCTATCTCGGTAGCTTTGACACTGGCGTTTCTGGAGTTCAGTTGGTGTACAACATACACCAAAACAGTGCATGATTTTGTTCAAAAGTGTGAATGCCTCTTTGCTGTGTCCTTAAATGCTTTTTCTTTTTTGATTCATGGCTGTAGTGAGAAGCAGAGTCTGCCGTAAGCCTGCATGAAGGGAGAGGAGCAGGGCGGGCCACACCGGAGTGTAAGTGACAGATGGCCATGGTGCTGCTGTAGAAAGCACACAAGAAAAACCCTGATAATTACCAGCCACTGGAACACCTTTCTCGGGCAATAGAGTTCTTAAGCATGCTTCACTGCTTAGTTTATTTTTAAAGAGGAGCTACAATGTGTGCAGTGTTTTCTCCTAAGTCTAACTACAGGCTCTTAAAACAACTCTCCTCTTCCTTAAATTTATCTTAACCTGTAAAAAATGTTTCATTCTTGGATAGCTACTTTGTGTCATTTAACTGTTTGGAATAGTAACTGAATCCTGCATTGGAGCTAAATGTGAGTAGTTTTAACCATGTCATTTTTTTCATCAGTTTCTAGTGCTGTATGCATTTTGGCCTGCCGCACTATATTTCTCTGTTTAAATTAACCTCTGTGCAATAAAGGTATAAACATTTTGTATGTGTCAGAATATCTTTTTTTTACAAGAACTGATGATACATCCTTTGTATTTAGCAGCCACAATGTCAAATAAGGAGGTGAAGGCAGCATTGAAGAGTGCTAGAGACGCAATAAGAAACAAGGAGTATAAGGAGGCATTAAAACATTGCAAGGTAATTAATTTTATACTTGGAAGGTAAGTTTGGAGCTTTTTGCACATTTTGTTCTTTTTCCCATACCTCTACAGCTGTATAATAGTGCAGAGTGTAGAGTACCTTATTGATGTGATAGCTGAGTTGGATTTTCAGATTTAACTTAATTATTTGTGTTAGTTTCCCACATGTAAACTTTCATTCCCCTTCCTTTTGAATTTGCATACATGTGGTGATAAGAGTATTAAGTCTAGAATGATAGAGATAAAAATCCATTTCTAATCCAGACCTCATAGGAATGCTTTAATTGCTGAGCTGCAGATACAGGTTACTAGCTCAACACTTCAGGTATGAAGCATCCTGTGGCATAAGAAACTGAAGTTACTAATCTCAGCATCTTCCTTAAAATTACCTAACTTCTAATATTTCCATATAAAATAATCCACCAAACTGTAGTGATAAAACTCAGTATCTGGATCTGTAAGTTACATTTCTTTCATCAGTTTTACTTAAAACTGTGTCTTTTTAGGCAGTCTTGAAGCAAGAAAAAAATAACTACAATGCTTGGGTATTCATTGGCCTGGCAGCTGCTGAGTTAGAGCAGCCTGATCAGGCCAAAGGAGCATACAAGAAGGCTATTGAACTTGAACCAAACCAGTTACTGGCATGGCAGGTATGTGAATATCCACTCTGTTTCCCTCAAAAGTATCACTATGGAGTTAAATATAGGAATAAAGCAGAGTTAAGATTTGTATCTTGTTTTCTTGAGGCCCTTAAGTTCCACAGAAGCTTTGAGGAGTAGATGAGGTTCCTATTAGTTGTGTGTCCAATGTAAAACCATGGTGAACTTTCTTTTCAGTATATTTGAGTTTGTATTTCTTGTGTAGACTACACAGCTTTGAGGCATGCAAGGGAAAACGTGAATTGAAACAAATACAGTAAATTTGTCCATGTAAAAATTCCTATGCTTGTAGCTCAAGAAACACTTGACAGTTCTTCTCTTACAGAGAAAAAATGTTTTATCTAGTAATGTATTTTTCCAGCTTTCAGCATCAAGTGGATTGTAAATGTTGTTGTTACTTCAAAGCAAAAGTGTAAATTTAAAATAGCCGTGTGGTGTGTGCATTACAGCCTATTATAATATAGATTTACAACCTACAATTTTGTTACGTATTGATTCATGAAACATAAGGTTTCATATTAAGTCTGTTGCTGATATCAACAATCAATGTTTTTCTAAGATAATAAGGTTCTTTGTATTTCAGTATAAATGCTAGGGTATAACTGTTGGGGCCTGAATTCAGTGTATGTTTAAATTTCATCACTTTTGCAATTAGATTCTGGCTTTCTTGATACAATACTTGGGTGTATATATATATATTATATATTTTGCATTTTTTTATATAGTGGGGTTTTTTATCATATGGCCTAGTGAACTTTTATATTGTGTTTTGTGCAGACAAGATCATGTAATATATACAAGTTTCAAAGAACTATTGGTACTAGTTAAGAAAGCGAAGAAAGCTTTTCACTTAATATAAGTAGATTGAGTGGGCTGTGCAAAATTCTGCACAGTGATTACTGCCTCAACACTTGATCCCATTGAAGGCAATGGAATATTTTTTGTATACAGAACAGGTAGCATTCTTATAAAACATAAGCATTGTCATCAAATCTTACTTCCTTTACTTTTTTGGTTTTTTTTCTTAAGGGATTAGCAAATTTGTATGAGAAACCCAACCAAATAAATGTCAAAGGAGACTTAGCAGATGTTTACCAAAAACTCTTGGAGCTCTATGAAAGGTAAAGGATATTGAATGCTATAAATTCAGTCTTAAGGTTTCTAGTTCAGTGAATGCCATTGGTGATATGCAGTATAGACCTGGGGTTTTTAAAGCTGTCTCACATCAGTGGTTTGGCCCTTTTGCTGAAGTTTTCTCTGCTTAGGTAAGGTTTCTTTTTCCTGCCCCTTTTGGAAGAATAAAAACTCTCATAGTTTGCTTGTACTTGAGCTAGTAGTTTAGGAAATTCCGTGTTATCCTATTCCTGTCTAAACTCACCGCCTTGAAGCATTTATCTCTGATAGTTCATTGCCTGCATTAATAAGAAGGCTTATTTTTCACTGCTTTAAGATCACAGAATATGTGTCATGCAATTCGTAGAGGTACAGTTCTAAGAAAATCTAACACAGATGTCACTGTAGCTGACTGGAGTGTTTTGTTGTTCCCTTGTTTTAAAAACTGATGAACAAGTCCCTAAAAGTAATTTTTTTTATTCAGAGCAGCAATGAGTAAAACTTACAGGGCAATTTGTAGTATTTACTCTAAATATTAGTTTGGCGATTGAACTTACTGAAAAATATTTGTCAAAATTTGAAAAACGTTACACTGCTATATGAAAAATTTAGCTTGTTTTGGGGGATTTTCTTCCTTTTTAGTGGTGACAAGCAGAAATGGTGTGATGTATGTAACAAGCTTGTGGAACTATACCATCAAGAAAAGAAATATTTAGAGGTAGGTCAAGCACTTTCTTTCTTCTAACAATAATTTTCCATTTAATCTAACTACTTTTCCTCAAGGAATCCCCACTCTTATGGGCCACAGACCACTTAAGATCTCCTTGTGGACCACAGCCAGGAAGAACAGATTTTGATTGTATTTTGTGTTTCCCACAGTGTGAGACTTGGATGCAATCCATTAAACTGACAGAACTGGCAAAGACTATTAGTATTGAGGCTGAAAGGGCAGATTATCATTCTTCTGTTGTATTTCTAGAAGTCAAAAATGGTATCAAATGCACATTTACATTCAATATGTGTGAGTTAGGTGTCCTTTGCCTGGCTTGGCCAGTGCTGGGTGTCTGATGAGCCTTTCACTGGTGGGGTGATCCCTTCCTAGGCTGTTACTGAAGCTTCATTAGAGGGTAAGGTGGGATATGTACACAGCCTGAACTCGATTGTATATGTTTTACCTGCTGCATTCCCAGCACAATGATAAGGACACGAAAAGCCTCTTCAGAGCAACACAAACTTTGCAGAAATCATCGTAACACTGGTCAGTACCAGTTAATTGTTGTTAAATGCCTGTGTGGTTCAACAGTAATGTTTCCTGCAATCTCTCTAATATTGTTACAGAATGTATATTTTGGAGGTATGCTGTTCACTTTTCCTTTGCACTTTGAAAAGGCTGTTTTCTTATATGGTGGTGCATGATCGTACTCCATGTCATCTTGCCACCTTTCCTCCAGCAATGGGACATGAAAAATTTTACATTTACAGAGAGTGTGGGGCTGAAGACTGTTGATTAGCTCCAGAGCCTCATTGTTTACTAGCTTCTTAAACTAAATTTAATGCTGATAGTTTAGCATATGACATTCTGTTCTGTTGACTTTTCCATACTGGAATTTCAGTGTAGACTGCTGCTTTTGTTCTCGTTCTGTTTGTAGTGCTCTAGATCTTCAGGTCTACTTTTACTGTTGGTTTCCTCCAGGAACCAGAGTCAGAATTCATGTACTCTTGATGTTCTCTACCTTACTTATGTACCTTGGAAGGTGGAGAGGTCCCACACAATGCTTTGGGACTTGCTGTGTATTTAATCAGGAAGCAGGTAAATCTGGATTACTATAAATGTTACTGTGTTTCTACCCTAGAATGATAGCCTTTGATACCAAAGGGGTAATCCAAGAATGAGTTCTGCTGTGTCTGCACTTTTGGCAAAGAAACAGGGTGTGCAGGATCTGCTTTCTAAGCAAGGACAGAAGAAAGATAACGGGAGGACATCTGGCTTAGGAATGCAGCCGCAGCCTAAACAAGAGTATAAAAAGACTGAACCGGAGGAGGGGTTAATGGTAATAAGCGATTATAATATGTATGTGGTGACTGTGTATAAGCAACGCACTTGCAGAGGATCGGAATGCACACTAGGTGGAGCAGTGCCCCGTGCATCCCTTACTCAGTAAGTAATGCCGACTTCTTAAAGCGACATTGGTGTTAAGGAGTTTATGTACCCAGTTTTCAGTGAATTTTGGTGACAAGTTGACTGCTTATATTGGACTTTCAGCTCTTTAAAGAGTGATCAGCATGGGTCATCTGTTTGTGTTGACAGGCGGCTGAAACATGGCAGAAACTAATAGGGATGAAACAGGAGGAAGGTGCAGAAAAGGCAGAGCTTCATCAGCTTTGGAAGAAGATGATCCAGTTACTGAAAGACAATACAAGGAACCAGGATAATAAGACTGGGCAATTGGTAATGTTTCTCACTCCTTGTTCAGCTAGGTACATATACATGTCCAGTGCAACTAGTAATTGAAGCCTGTTTGTCTGTGTTGACTGTCTCAATGTTCAGAGGTACTAAACTTTTGAGGAAAAGTTGGGCAGTTTTCCCTGCTGACAAAAACAGCAACTCTGCAGCAGCCTGAGATGAGTCTTAGGTATAATGAGTCACCTAGATTCTTCACAAATTGTTCTAGCATGGTTTGTTCTACAGGGTGTACTCCTTCAGTAACAGACTGCTCCAGCATGGGTCCTTCTCTTGCTTTCATGTATTCTTACTCCTCTCTCTGCCTGTAATTGCTGTTGCACTGGTTTCTTCCCCTTCTTGAATCTGTTATCCTAGAGGAGTAACAGTATTGCTGATGCTCTCGACCTCAGCCAACGGTGCCTCTGTCTTGAAGCCAGCTGGCAACAACTCTGTTGGACATGGGGAAAATTTCTAGCAGCTTCTCTTAGAGCCCACCCCACTTAGCCTCCCACTAGAAAAGCTTTGCCACACAAAAACCAATACAGATGTTCTTCAAAACAACAAACTTCCCCCTGCTTTCATCCAAGTAGGAAGAGATGGATTTGTGAGGTTTTTCCATTTCCTTGTACCTATTCTTTATCCTAGATAGGAATGTTTTGGTTCAAATTTTCTTTTCTTCTCTAGATGTTAAGTTATAACTTCTTCAGGAAGTGTCAAAGCTGATTGAAACCAAACAGAATGATCATGAGTTATACTCATCCAGTGTTCTCTGTGGACAAAGTTAATTTTGTTTTATCTGTTTTATCTGTTCTTGGAAGATGAACCTCCTTCAACATGAAAGGGGGAAGTTTCTTGTCTCCAGTCTGCTTGATAGCAGTGTTTCAGAAAGGAGAAAATACAAACTGAAGTAATTTCAGATGGCAGAAAATTGAATCTGGATCTCTACTTTTGGGAAGGCAAAGGCTTTAACTTATGAGTTAGTGTAGAAAAGAAGTGCTGCAGGCAGCACTGCTTTCTTTTTTAGAAAGAAAAAATATCTTGAAAATATTTTTTAAATAGCATAAACATCAGGAATAAGTTTCACATGCAAATCTACAGTTTTGTGCAGTTTTGAGTAAAGCACCTGAACCTGGAAGGATGTGGACCTGAAGGCAACACACTTTAGTATTTCTCAAGTGACCAGCTGTGTACAACTTTTTGTTTAGCATGCTTGTTTCTAAGCCTGCACTCTGGTGCCTGTGTTCCCCAATATATAAAGAGTCAAGAAAAAAAAGACTAGACTTCTAGACCAGAGTGAAGGGCTGACAGCTAAACCTTACAAGATAGTAACCTAATTTCCTTCTTTGAATTGGGATTAGGTTTCAAGAAGAATGTATGTTCTTAAAAATTTTACTTTCCACATACCTTCTTATATTTTGTGACAGCCTATTATTGCTTCATCTTGTACTAGACAATTTAGATGCTTTAGATGCTGAGTGCTGCTTCATGATAAGAAACTTGCTTCATGTCTTTCTCTGTTCATAGCACTAGTGTAAACTTAATGAGTAAGATCTAGGTAATAACATGTAACTATCCACTTTAATATGGAAGAGCTGGAAAGCATGTCCTCTAAGGAGCAGATAACTTTTCATTTTCCTAGTTTGGAGGAGACTGAGGGGTGCCCTCTACTGTCTGCTGCTTCCTGAGCAGGGGAAGTGGAGAGGGAGGTGCTGAGCTATTCTTTCTGGCATCTAGGGATAGAATGTATGGGACTGATTCAGAGGACTTGACATGTGGAAGCTTTTCTTTACCAAAAGGTTGGTCAAACATTGAAGCAGCCTTCCTAGAAAGTCAGCTGATGCCCCAAGTCCATCAGTGCTCAAGAGGCATTTGGTCAATGCCCTTAAAAACATGCTTTAATTTCTGGTCAGATCTGAAGTGCTGAGGCATAGGGACTAGATGATTGTTGTATGTTCCTTCCAACAGAAATATTCTGTTCTATGAAGATAACATTTCCCTAGATTAATTCTTTTTGCACTTCTGATTTTTTGTTATTTCAGCTTTTGACTGCATTTGAACAAGCGCTGCACTCTGCTGACACTGTTCCAGGTGAAGACCACCAAAATCTTTACAAAGACTTCATACAGTGCTTGTCAAAAGTAAGGTTATGTTAAAGTGTCTTTCTAGTAAGAAAATAGGTGTATTATTTCACATCTGAGAACTCACACAAAAATAACTGTTTACTTTTCTTTTTCCTTTCAAGTTTCCTCATGAAGTAGCTAGGTTGGAAAAGGCCTGTCATGATATGATGGCTTTGTACCCTACTATGAGTTACCCTTTGGAAGTACTTTGCTTGCACTTTGTTCAGTCAGGTGAGTAGGATGGATTTAGGCATTTCTGGGGCTTAAATTTTTTAAATAGTCAGTTTTGTGACAATTTGTTTACAAGTTTTTACCTTCACAAAGAGTGTACAAGTACACACTTTACTTCTATGTTATTTTTCTGGAAATAAAGTGTTTGGTCCTGTGACTTGTCATTTCCTTGGCCTGTGACTGAGTAGTGACTCTAAGTGACAAAAAGCTGCTGTGAGTTAAGTTCAACTGTTTGAAGTCTCAAACTAAAAATGCCTTACTTGAAAAGCAGCCTCTCCAAATTAATGAAGATTAGCTTCTTGACCTTCTAAGAAAAGGTGTTGGCCAGCTCTCTGAGGTTCACAGTGGACTACACTTAGGTTATTCTTGACACAGATTCTTTTTCATCACAAACCCCCCCCCCCCCCCCCNACCCCCCCCCCCCCGCCAAGAAAAAAAAAGATAAATATTTGTGAAGCCTTCTTAGAAAGTGTGCCTTGTGAATAGGGAATAACAGATCTGTTTAGATATGCATTCTGAGTAGAAAAGGAGAATCTTTCAG
Organism: Promerops cafer; assembly: GCA_013398275.1. NCBI lineage: Eukaryota > Metazoa > Chordata > Aves > Passeriformes > Nectariniidae > Promerops > Promerops cafer. The sequence continues at coordinate 212,972 of VZSE01011749.1, forward strand.
GGGAATAAACAAAACCTGGTGTGTGAAGTGCAGGGATCTGAAACTGCATTTTTATTTTGAGTCATTTACTAAACAGCATTGCAATAGTGTTTCTCATAATTTTCAAAGGTTTAGCTTAGCTAAATTAGGTAATAGCTTTTCATTTAATTGTTCAAGGCATTGGAAGTTGACTTTATTTCTTTTTAAAGCAAGGAAAACAAATCAGAAAAAAAATTCCTATAGAAATAACTTTCAGCTTAGGGAGAAAAAGGCCTTTTCCTGTTTTGAAGAAATGGAATATGGTAGCAAAATAAAGCAAGTGAGAATTTTTCACCTTGTTTTGAAAGTATGAAGACAAATGAGGCCCAGACTCTCAATTTTCATTTTGTTTGAAAATGGTTTACATTTTGGAGAAACAGGCAGAGACTAATTTTCAAAGGAAAAGGTTAGTGCAGTTCTTGTATACTAAGATTCTGGCAATATCTCACCATCCTACAAGCTTCTTGGAGGCGGAAGGATGTTGCTTATGTTTTAGAAAGGCTGTTTAGATTTGAGTCATATATTCTAATCCTTCATGTCCTGCACTTCTCATAGGCTTGTTAATTCAGAAGCATTGTAAATCACCTTTAGCTAATGCAGATGGAAGCAGCTGTTATGCAACATGAATCAATAATTTCTTTAAGAAAATAATAGTTTGAAGGTTATTGCAACAAGTCACAAAGTTCCTGTAAACATTGCCAAGTGTACAATCACAGCTAAACACAAGTATCCAAAGTTAGTGGCATCTGTTAAAATTAAGCTAAAACTTTAAATTATATTATTTCACAGCAAGGTAGTTTTAGCAAGTTTATCACAGCAAATTGGTAGGTACACAATGTCTCTTATGGAAGGAAGTTATTTTGATTTATTTGTGGCAGATTTTGACATGTGGGCATTCAGCTGAACTTACATGAAAAGCATATGAAGCAATTAATACTTATTAATAAAAGAAGTATATCTAGAGTAATTTAGCAAAAGTGGCTATTCAGGTTTCAGACTGTCAGTTTATTTTGTTTCACAATACTGAGTATTTAGATTACTTCTTGGGTTTTGGGTTTTTTGTGGGATAGAGGATAAGTGTGTCGTGCCTTTGGAAAATCACTTTGAACTCAAAGGATAATGATCATTTACACAGATGAGGTAAGCTGTTGCAGTTATTTTTTTTTAATCTAAAACCCTGCAAAATATGTCTTTTTCTGAAACCAGGTACTTTGTTGGAAGAGGCCTTGCACTGTTTCTCTAGGCTTTTGGAGATGGATGCAAACAGTGGTCCAGGCATCATTGGTTTTGGTATAAAATGTCTCCAAGAAAATAAATACAAGGAGGCTGTTAAGAGTCTTACTGAAGGTAAATGCATAATATGAGATGTAAGTAGTCTGTAACTTGAACACCAGCTTTAGTTTATGTTGAAATGTTAGGGGATCTTATACTTGCATAGTAGTTTGCAAATTCTAAGACCAGCTAGATTTTAGAAGAATGCTGAACACTTCATCTGATTGTGTTGAGATGTTTTAAATACAGCTTTAAGTATAACATCTTTGAAGCCTTTCATTTGTATTATAGTAAGCTCTGTAGTGTTTTAAGGTAAACTATTTTTAATCCTGCTGTTATTGGGGAAATAACTGTATGAAACACTAAATGGAGCAATAGCAGAAAATGAAGAAATGTGGAATTTATGAAGTAAAATGTAAAGCAACTTCTCTAGTAGAGTCACTGCATTTCTGTACCTGAACAAAGATGACTTTTCTCTGAAGTTACTTCATTTTAAAATCTCTTTAACACTTACATTGGGTGAAGACTTACCTTGAGTATCTAGAGAGAAATATTGTTAGTTTCTTTCTTTTTTGTTGTTGTTTCAGAGTAACTATATTTGCTGAAGACTTGGCTTACCCATCTGTAAATTAACTTGCTTGTATTGAAATGGCAAAGCTGTTTCCAAAGTACTTATAAGTATACTAGTGGGAAAATGAGACTGCCTACTCTCACTGTGCTGCTGTGGCAGCTTATAGTGAAAACTGGGTAAATAATTGGGATGTAGGCATTCATGAGTCAGTCAGACCATGCTGTGATGTCCTGCATCCATTCTTCTAGATTTAGAGTAAGATTTTTTTTCTGAAATGGAATTTTGGAATATTCTACAGTGAAACAACAGCTTGCCTAAAAGATGAAGTAAAAGTTTCATATGCCTAAGAGCACATGAAGGGGAAAAAGTATTCCTTGGAAAACAAACTCTTCTGGCTTAAATGGCCATTGTATATTTTGACCAAAGATAATATTTTATTTTAATTAATATTAAGTTGTTTTTCTGTTTTTACTTTTACACATAGACTTTGCTTACAACAGAAAATGCAAAGACAAGGCTCTTGGTATAATGTGTAAATATAGAGAGTTTGGAAATCATGTCTCTTCCAACAAGCCACATGTTTGCATTGTAGGCGTTGAGGCTTCCAGGCATTACTTGGTAGTTATATATCAGAAGACAAAGATTCAGTTTTATTAGTGAATCTTTAATTAAGGCAGGTTCATCAAAATTTTTCAGTATATGTAATGTTATATGCAAAAATAAGCCAAACTTACATGCTTTCTAGTTTTTGTCTTATTGCATGGAGGCCTTTATGTCCAAAACAGTCTAAAATAAGACTCAGAAAGAATTACTGCCAGTCTTACCATCTGATTGATAATATGTTTTTTGATGGCATTATATGGAAATAAAGTATCTACTAGCTACAGTGTCTTTGCAACCCTAAGCAACTTTTTAAAGTGTCTTTTTTAAACTCTTACTAGGTTTGCAAAAGACTAATCAGTGTCCAGCAGCATGGTATTATCTAGCAGAGGCACAGATGAAAATCCATGAACACAGGAATGCTGTCCTGTCCTGCAATCAAGGTAACTGCCTGCTAATTGAAGGAGCGCCTGCAGAGTTGTTCTGCTTTATATAGTCCAGCCAATGTGGCCTTTGTGTGGTAGGTCTGAGTTGGCAGTAGTCACAGTCCCTTGCTTTTTGCTGTCTCAAGCTTGTGCTACCTCTCTTGGTTTATGACAGCTGAAAAGCACCTTATACTGCTTAGTCTCAGGAACAGAGAAAATACTTGGCTAAGTGGATCCAGAAAGCTGGTTAATATTTAGAAGGTTTACATATTCTGGTGTGCTGCTTCTGCTGGTGGTTGACCAATGCTGGCAAACGACAGATTGCCTGAAACCACAGGGGTAAGTGTCACAAATATTTAGCCTGGTAGATATCATCTTTCAACCCAAAAATTTTTAATCAAGTTAATGTAAAATGCAGAAATGATGCATAGTACAGCTGCATCTGAAGAAACTCACTGAGTGTAAAACTTCATCTGTGCTAGCTGGCAGTGAGGGCAATTATTGCAATCTAGTGATGCATATCTCAACTGAACAGCGCCACTCTCTGGTGGTTATAAATGAAGGGGCAGCTAAAGTGAACTTCTTTTGTGGCAGGGACAAATGCAGTGAAAAATTTCTCAGGAAAGACTTGAAGTAGAAGTATACAGACCTGGCCAAACAATCATAGAAATCAAGGGAAAGTACTTGCTGGCAAGGGAAATTCAAAAAACCTATAAATTTGAGTGGAGGAAATACAAAAACTGAACAAAATAGGTAAAAAAGAAATTTATTGGAGAAAGAATGAAAATGAGGTAATTCTTTTCCCATCTGTGTTCAATGTGGAAGCTCTCAGGGTAACTTTATACCATGACCCTTCTTTTCAGCAGATTGATCTAACAACTTGTCTGTGATTAGTGTTAATAGCAGTGTGTGTAAAACAAGACAAGGAAACATAGCATTAAGGAACTATGAGATACCAACTTAGGAATTGACTGAGGAAGATAAAGATAAAAATGCTGAAGTTTTAAGAGGTTTCCATAATTGCTTGCTGAAACCGTAGGAAGTAGTTAGCATGGCTCTGAATTTTAAAAAGCAAAATTCAGGGAAACCACTGACAGGTCCGGTATATTTAGTGGTTGAAATAGTTAAAACAATAGAGTTGAGGAATTTATGTAGAAAAATATTTTGGGGTAGTCAGCATGACCTTTTTAAAGTTGCTTATTTAGAACTCCTTCGAGGAGCTTATGAGCTCATAGATAATGGAGATTTCCAGGTTGTAATTGGTAAGATGCCTTACATGACTTGAGGAAACTGAGTAGCCTTGGGTTAAGAAATAAAGTTGTAACATTGAGTGTTGGGTTTTTTTGTTTCAAGTAAGTTAAAAAGTGTAGTAATTAAATCTGTTTTCAGGCTGGAAGGAGGTGTCCCTGACATTTTCCTTGACACCTGTGCTGTTTATGAATGCTGAGTAATAGGGTCATGGTTTGCTGCTATGCAAAGTAGACTGCAAAACTTCGAGGTGATTACCAGAGTGCCTGACTTAGTGTTAAGACTATAGAATCTTACTCATTATTTTAAATGTGGAATGATAGAGTTGTGGGAAGAAGTGTTCTCACTAAGCTACCCTACACTCTCATTGAAGAAGAATGCAGAAGGTCCTCATTCGGTGTGAAAAAACAGGACTGTTTCTTTCTTCTGCTGTGCTTTCAGGCAAGTCAAATATTAGCAATTTCAGAGAAGGGAATGGTTATTGAAACATACCATCAACGCACAGTGACTTTAAGAACTTCAGCAGCATAATAAAATCTGTGTGTAGTTTTGACAACTATCCCCCCCATCTCAAAAAGAAAATAAGAGTAGAAGTTAATAGACTAGAAATAAGGTTGATCAGATAGATTAAAAAACACAGCATATAAGAACAAGTAAATAGCCTGTCAAGTTGTTTTCCAGCCTGGAGAAGATATAATTTTGAACTCTGTGAGGATGCAAATCATGTGGAATATAAATAAAGATGGAGTGATTTTTTTCCTGTGTGAGGTCTGGCTAGTGCCAAATGCAACTAAAATGTCAAGCTCAGAGCAAACAAAACAAGTTTTGTTTTTCAATGCAAGTAGTTAAGTTCCTTGCTAAAAGATGCTGCTGATGCAGAAATTTTTCTTGAGTCCAAAATGTGTGGAAAGTTGGAGACAATTTTGGGGAAACATTGCTTTTTACTTGTCCTGTCTTAGTGGCTGTATCAAATGAGACAAAAGCTCATCATACATGAAAATAAAGAAATACAATTAATTGAGTTACAGAGGAGGTTCTTGCCTTTGGAGAATGGTGATGCTCAACAGAGATGCCTTCAGTCTCTGGGGTGAGATGATACTGTGTCTTCAAAAAGTATTCAGAACTGCATTAAAGAGTACAAACTAACTTTTGTACAGGCACCAAGGTAAATCTCTATTTCAGTAATACTCTTTTATTTGAACGCTGAAATGCAAAACAACTTGTCCATTGAAAGGTCATTGTTTCTTTAGAACTCCATTGAGAAAAATGGTAGCACTTCATTTTAAAGGCCAGCAGCTAGAAAGCAATCAATATCCATGCATCTGAGATGACCTCCTAGAACTGACTTAATTTTTGAACTTGAATGAATAGAAATTTTACAGAACAATTTCTTATTTATGGGGGAGAGCAGTCGGAATGGTGTTCTATTAGACAGAAAAATTGTAAGTAACAAGATTTTAAAAACATTTGGAAGAATGTGCTCTGTGTACTTTTTCTTTTCTCATTTAACTTGATGAAAGGTTCTTCTTGTCAACAGCTCTTGAGGCTCTTGGAACTCCTGAGGGTCCTAATCTTCGGTGGAAGAACCTTGTCTTTCAGTTGAAAGCAGAGACTTTGATTAAAATAGCTGATGCTGATGCTGCAGAAGAAGCCATTAAAGCACTTGAGCAGGTATTTTTGTTGACTAAGATGTTTCAGGTTTTTTTTAAATATTAACAAGTGCTCTTATCTTTCTGTACTTAAGCTAAGTATTTCTACCCTGGCCTCTTTTCAGCTTTGTGGTTTAGACCATTCTACCAGCCGTCGTGTAATTCAAGCATTTTTTCCATCCATGCTTTTTCAGGCTTTGCTGCGGCTCTTTTTCATTTGCAATTCTAATTTTAGAAGATGTCACTTTTGACTTTGTCTGGTCTTGCTCAAAGTTGCTGGTTTCTTGCTAGTTCTATGCTATTACTCATCTTAATTTGAATTCATGTTATCATCTTGCCTCCCATGTCTATCACTCACTTGTCATTAGTCATGAAGAACATACTACTTTAAGATTGAATGGTTAAGCTTTAGCAGGGGTTGCTTCCCCTTGTTTTTGTCTCACATTGTTTATTGTTGTTCTTCGTATTTCTACACCTTTGTCCTTGCTGTCTACAATCTTATACTTGATCTTCATCAGAATTATCCTACATCATCTTAGGGGAATAGAGAAAACCTCTAAATACTTTCTTGTCTTTATTTTCATGCAGTCTGTCTGCTTTTGACAGCTTTGACTTCTTAATATGGGGAGAGAATAAATTAATTGTGTTTATTACTTGGAGTTCTAGATTGTAGATGGAAGCAGTGATCCAGTGGTTTCGGCTCTCAGGGGTCAGGCTTACCTAAACAAAGGCTTAATGGATCAGGCTTCAAAGGTTAGTGCTTTTTGTCATTCCTGTGAGCTAAGTACAATTCTTGGTTTCACGGAGGAAGTAACTAGGGAAAACTTACATCCTTTTGCAGATTTCACAAGAGCTTCTGTTGTCCCACCCTGATCTGGCTGAGGCCCATGCTCTAGAGGGTTTCATCCATTATTCCCAAAAGAACTATGAACAGGCAGAAAAAAGGTAGAATTCTGTTTTCTTTCCTCTAACAGGGAAGCGTCATGGGAGAGTGGAATATAGTGTTTTGCAGCTTTTGAGAATTTGTCTGACCTGACCTATGTTCGTTTTGTTTAGTTTTCTAAATGCTATTGAAAGAAAGGCTGGAACTGCAGAATATCATCAGTACCTGGGACTCACATACTGGTTCATGAGTGATGAGACAAAAAAAGACAAAGGAAAAGCACTCACTCAGTTCTTGAAGGTAAAGACTGCTTTAACTGTTGATGTAGAATTAGTGATTTCCTACATCAGAAGCCAAATATGGAAATAAGCTGACTGGAGTATTCTGCTTGTTACAATGTATGAGCCTCCAGAGCCTGCAAACTAGGTTCTGCTGTGCAAAAAGGCATTGCAGGGAGCTGTGCAGTTAACTTGAATCTCCCTGCTTTTGTTTTTGTCTTTTCAGCTAATTCTTAAGCCTTTAAATGGGCAAAACTTAGTGGTGGCTCCCTCTTCTCTCCTTGGGGGTTAGAAAGTGGAGGCCTCTAGATATGCAGCATATGTCTTTGAAGACCTTTTGAAATGGGGAGGGCAGAATTCAAATTGAAAAAACATGAAGGAAAAAGGTTGAGAATGGTGTTAGGGTTTCACTGTCTGTCCAAGGATGTAAGTTGGTAAAGCCCCATAATTTATATGCTTTTCCTGATCTTTGGGGTTTTAGTAACTGTGGCTTTTTCTCTGAACATAGATCATAACATGAATACAAAGGATTTAGTTTGACATCTGTATTAGTAACTTGGAAGTATACAAAATAAAACTCTAGGCACTGTAAACTCACCACGTAACTTCATGATGGGTATCAGGAACTCAAATCATTGCCTACTGCTTGCACTTTAATAACAGCAGAGTATAGTGGCAAATGTAGTTGAACAGTTCTTTTGGTTCTAAACTATTTTATGCAATCTTTATTATTATTGACAAAGCTGTTTCCTGCTGCTTTGGAGGCTGTGGGTTTCTTAACTATAAGCAAATCTGCCAAGTGCATCTAAGAAGGATGAATCTAGAAATGGCTAGAGTTAATTGTGGGGTAATATGGTAAACGTATGAACATAATGATGGAAATAGAGTAGACCACAAAAATTATGAGATGTCATCAAGACTTACTTTCTCCTAGCACAGCTATTTTAGTACTTTGAGTACAAAATGCTTTGTGTCATGGGATTTGTAGCAGATTTTTCAGATATTTAAAGCTCAGGTAATATGTGCAATTTTAAAATAAAGTTTGACAGCTCAAATATATCACAGAAGGGGCTTAAAAAATATGATAAGCAGAGGCTGAGCAAGTAGTTATCACTGAACCTGTCTATGAGTATAATCCTTCAGAATGCTGATGGTGTGTTCATATTTCCTTATAGGCTGCAAAATTGGACAGCTACTTGGGAAGTGCCTTTTGTTATCTAGGTAACTACTACAGAGACATTGCTGGAGACAAAAGCAGAGCTCGTGGTTGCTATAAAAAGGCTTTTGAACTGGATGAGACAGATGAAGAATCTGGAACAGCAGCTGTCAACTTAAGTGTGGAACTTGGAGACATGGTATTGTACATTCAGAATGTCAGATTACTGCTGATTTGTTGTTCTTCTTTTAATCCTCCTCTTTGAGGAATCACTTCAGGTTTCCTTTGTATTTAAGATCAGAAAACAAATGTTCTGTCATTGCTTAGCAGCTTTTATGGTAGGACTTGCTTCAATTTTAGGTTCCAATTCCAAATTAAATTTATCTGGGGAGAAGGGTGGAGAACCAAGCATAACATTAGAGTCATCACGTATGATATAGATGAAGGATTTTTTGCAGTAGGGAACATAAAGAGAAAGTTAGGGGTTTTCTTTATTCAGCTTGTGTAACTTCTTTATTCCATCCTTCACCTTGCTGCTTTGAGGAAAGCATAGAAAGTCATAAGAATATTTTTTAAACGTTTTTTGTTTACTAACTTGGTATTTGGTGCTTTTTTAGGACACTGCTCTGTCAATCCTGAATGAAGTAACTGAAAAAGCAAGACCTGGTACAGCAAAATGGGCCTGGCTTCATCGTGGACTTTACTACTTGAGAACTGGTCAGCCGTCACAAGCAGTGGCTGAGTAAGACAACATGTGGTTGGTTTAAATCCTTTTCTACAAATCCCAATGGAATGGTCTTTGCTCATAGCAAGTTTTCAAAATAAGTTAGGTGATTATAGCTAGTACTTAACAATGGGAGATGGGTCTGAGTGAGCTGTGTCTCTCTTCAATTCTCTTCAGTTCTAGAATTAACAGAATGTAGTCTTGTTGACATAGCAGTGCTTTGTACTAACAAGCCTGGTGACAAGGCACAGACAAACTACTATAGCACTGAGTAGCCAGGGTGAGACACAATTCCTAAAACTGTGTAATGCCCTCTGAAGATGAAAAAGCTACTCTGCTTTTTTTTTTTTTTCTGTGTAATTGTGCCTTTGTGTCCTGCAAAGTATGTAATGCAAAATTAGTGTCCTGAGCATATACAATGAAAGGAAGTAATTTATGTGAAATTGTATCATATTTCATTTAAATTAATGTATGTCTTGATATCTTCAGTTTGCAGGCAGCTCTCAGGGCTGATCCAAAGGATTCCAACTGCTGGGAGTCTCTAGGGGAGGCTTACTTGAACAGAGGTAGCTACTCAACAGCTCTGAAATCCTTCAGGAAAGCAAGTGAGCTGAACCCAGGGCTCGTGTACAGCATTTACAGAGCTGCAGCACTTGAGCAGATTCTAGGCAAATACGAAAATGCTATAGCTACCTATCAACAAATTTTGAAGAAGACGGAAAACTATGTGCCTGCATTGAAAGGTAGGATGTCTGAATTTGAAAGTGTTCACTTCTCCTCCTTTTACACACCATCATGTTTCAGTCTTTTGGAGGGGTTTTTGGTGTATTGATGTTTTCTTGTATGGAAGGATAGGGTTGTATTTTGGGTATGCAGGGCCATGAGGTCCCGCTTGAAAGCTAGCTTGTAGTAGCACAAATACCTGAAAAATTCTTAAATCATGATGAATGTGAGTAATTATTTCTCTTTCAAGTAAGTATGAAAGATAGTTAATCCTATGTGGCTAGCAGGCCAAATGAGTAGAAGAATTGAGCATACAGAGAGGAAGACAGCTAACAGTGCTGCAGTTTCACCTAAGCAGTAAAACACTGGCTCAACAGGCAATGAAATCAGACTGCCATTTAAAAGAGGTGTCCTTATGCTGACTTTCTTCTGCTCCTGACCATGCATTCCTCACTTCTTGTGTTAGTCTAGTGATTAAGACCCCTCTGAGCTTCTTCAAGTAGCGAAAAATAGCAGTAAGTCCCAAGAGATCTCACAAGTGTTACAGGTGGCAGGAGTAGAGACCTTCAGGGTATAGGTAAGAGTAGAGAGAAGTGGGGCAATTGGAACTTCTTCCTCATGATGGAACTGTGATTCTGAAGTTAAATATGCAGGGAGTGTATCAAATTTTGGTAAAAAATTAATAATTGCTCTGTTTGCTTTCTCCCCTGCCACTTAGTCTTCAATCATTCTCACCCCAGTCTGAAACAGGTGCTGTTTGCTGCTTGATGCTAGTTTGAATTTTTAATTGTTTTTTCATTGTACGTAAGGCCTTTTGGTTTCTGGATGAATCTAAACTGATTATTGTAAGAGTTAATTCAGAAATGTTGGGTTGTTATTACAGCAGTGGGTTTTTCATCTGAAAAAGTTAAGTGTGGTTGACACCTTTACCTCCTCCTGTATAACTCCTCTGATTGTTTTCCAGACGAAAGTTACATGGCAAAAGCTCTATAATGGACTTGGAGAGTATTGTATTTAGGCAGTTTTACTAGTTGTTGGGCAAGAAGGCAAGAGCTGACTGCAGCAGTAGTTTGCAAATATGCTGTATAGAGTTGTGCACATGCATATGGCTTTTTCAGTGTCTGTAGGTAACTGTTGACAGTGTTACTAGCATTAAAATGCTTTAAGAGTACTTAAGTACACAGCATCAAGATTCGTCCCCATAGTTGCCTTTATACTTACTGTTTTCTTGCATCTCCCAAGTCTTCTTTCATAATTGCTCACATTTAGAGCTCACATTTGTTAGCTCTAAATCTTTTTGAGTCTCCAAACAGCCTTCACTTCCTTAGAGACTTCTTATGATGTTTGATCCAATATTCTAATTTTTGTGGACCTTCTTAAAACTCAGAAGTTCTTTGACTGTCCCATCAGTGTTCATTTTCTACTGTTCTGATCAATTTGAACAGTTTCTGAGTTGAGTTGTTGGAAGCATGATTTCTGGTAGTTGAGAGAATAACTGTACTGGTGTTACATCACTGCATCTTTTCAATGTGTTTTGATTTTGTGCTACTAAGTATTTATTCCGCTTCTGTTCTAGCATATCTTTTGTGTAATTTTGGGGAATAAAATCAATTTTGTTTTTCGATTACAGAGCATCTTGAAATCTGATAAGCTCATGATCTTGGGACTTCTGGGGGGGCCAAGATAAAGACTCGTGCAAAACACTGTTTTGGTATGGGTGCAGGATTACAACAGCATGAGGAGGGTAGCTTCAGAACTGTCAAACAATACTGAGAATGAATGGTACTCATATTCAGTGACTTACTGCCAGACATAATCACTGCTGGTGCCAGCAAATGTATAAACCAAGCAGTTACTATTTCCAAAATGTTAGAAATTTTGACATATGATGCAGTTCCTTTTTAATAGCGGGAATTATTTCCAGTTGTGGTGGGTTGACCTTGTCTGGACATCAGCTGCCCACTAAGCTGCTCTATCACTCCCCTTCTTAGCAGGATGTGAACAGAAGACAAAATTAGATTGAAGAAACTCAAGGGTCAAGATAAATGCAGTTTAATAAAGCAAATATAAAGGCCACATGCAGAAGCAAATGAAAACGAAATTTATTCTCTACTTCCTATCAGCAAGCGATGTCCAGCTACTTCCCATGAAGTAGGACTTCAGTCTGCCTAGTCATTGTTCCAGAAAACAAATGTGATAAGAAGTCCTCCCCCCGCACCCCTCCTCCCCCTTCCACATTTCTCTCAGCTTTTATGGCTGAACAGATGTGATGTGGTATGGAATATCCCTCTGGTCAGTTTAGGTCAGCTGTCCTGGCTGTGTCTCCTCTCAGGATTTTGACCACCCCCAGACTACTGCTGAAGCAGGGAATTTTGGAAAGACTGCCTTGATGCTGGTCCAAGTACTGTTCATCAGCAGCCAAAGCACTGGTGTCTTATCAGCACCTTTCCAGCTACGAATACATAGCATAGCACTATGAGGGTTGCTGTGGAGCAAGTTAACTCCATCTCAGCCAGACCCAATACACTATATGAAGTAAATTGTTATATAAAGAGCATTAAATAGTGTTGGCTTCAGGTCGTCTTCATTGACGACCCTTTTTCCTACCCTGACATTCTTTATTCTTTTTGTTTCTCAGGATTGATTTTTGACAGATGTAAACTGAAAGTTGGTATGTTTGTCAAAGATGTAACAATGCAGATTTCTCAGAAGGAGCCTACTTAATATTTGAAGACAAACCCAAAGCTTAAATGCTATTTTTTTTATAATTAGTTAGATTTATTTTAATAGCCAAATGATTCTACAGTTCACACTTCACAAGATGTATTAAAAGCAAAGTCTGTGTTGTGAGCATTGTGGGTCTTTTGGTTTTTTACAGTGTATCAGTGTATAAACTTTTGGGTAAGACAGAATGCTGACCAGGCTTCCGGGCTCCTTCCCCGCTATACTTTTAAGCATATAATAAAAGCATTTCTTTTCACAGAGGATATTTTCTCTTACTTTCAGGACTTGGTGAGTGTTATCTCATGCTGGCAAGATCAGCACTTGATAACTATTTGGATAGGAAGGCTGTGGATTACATAGAGCAGGCCCTTGCATATTTTACAAGGTTGGTACTAAATATTCACTTTTTAAATTTCTACTGGGATTGTGGGTTGACAGGCAGAAAAATAAGAGTTAAATGTTTGAAATTTTCAGTTAAACTGAATCAAATGGATTAGGGCTTCTAATGTAGGAGTAAGAATATGTTTATTAAAGTGGTTTGAATAACAGATTCTAAACATAGGCTGCTTAAATGAATAGCAATTACAGAGTTTTGGGTTTTTTCTTTTCAAAGATACAGAGTCATTTGATTCCAAAAAAAGTGTGAAATGTCACAGAGTTCTCTTGTGTAGTCCTCCTAATATGGATCTGGGAGGAGTGTAATCCTACCAAAAATAATGGATAAGAGGAAAATAATTCCTTCCTTCTCTCAGTCTTTTTGTTTTGCATTTTGTACGAGATATGCAAAATTGAACCTTGGAATAACTGCTGTTAGGAGAAAGTCCGTCTAGTTTCTGCAGATGATTAATGTCTTGTAATATGACAGTGCAAGAGTGCATGTAGTCAGCTGACATGTTGGGGTGGTTTTGTTTGGTTGGTTTTTATTGTTCTTTCTTTTTAAATTTTGATCTTCTAGATGTATAGCTTGAATAGGAGGAAACTGGATTAAATCAAACACCTCATTGTGTAATTGTGTTTGAAGTTGTGCCACTCTTCAAAGTGGCACTTTCTTTCAGAAAAGGATGTTGAAGTGTCTGAGTGGATGTTGTGTGTGTTTTCTTTATAATTGCAGGGCAGTAGAGCACCGTCCTGATGTATCTTGCCTCTGGAAACTGTTAGGAGATACCTGTACTAGTGTGCATGTTATTTCACCAACCAAAGTGAATGTTCAAGTACCAGGATCCCTTCTGAGTAAAAATGAAACCAAACAGATGGTGAAGAAAAATGAGCTGCTCATACTGGGAGGAAGGTAATATTCTTTTATTGTCAAGAGCTTCTCTGCTGTTTAAGACTCCGTAGAGTCTCAAGTATTCTAGACTATTTGATTTGTAGAAAATGAAAGACAAGCTGATCTGTTGATACCTGCATATTGGGTAAATAGATTCTCATGCTTCTTCCAGGTTACTCTACTCATTTTAGGGTATGTTTCCTGTATTGCTGCAGTGCTGCCAGCACCTGCTCTTCTCCTTTGTCTCTCCAGGCGCATGACTACATTGTCCCTGCTATTCCACAAATCACACCTGTTTAAATGCAGGGGTTGCAGTATTTGCTGACTAATTCACCCAGGACAACGAAAGGCCAAGATATTACTTTCAGCTTTCTGTCTGTGCTTCTTTCTTGTAAAAAAAATGTCAAATTCACTGTTCTGTGACTCCCTCTAAACTTTGTTCAGCTGGATCTGTAAGGCAGGAAATGCATCTGCTTGGTGAATCTCAACCATGATCTGTAAAGTCAAATACTTCCTAGGGGAAGCTTGATGAACTGTAAAAATGACTGATGTTTGTTTGAAGTAAAAGCATGCATAATGTAACTGACAGAACTTTGATTTAGTGCACACCTACACAACCACACCTGTGGCTTCATAAGCAGTGAGCACTACAGATTGACTTTAGACCAGGATGATTCTGATTCAGACACAATAGGTGTCTGAATGAAAATGTATTAGTTGTTTTTTTTGCTTTCAGTTCTTGTCTTGTTTTGTTTGTATTTATGCATGTTTACTTGGTTTAGGTTTTTAAGCACTCTTTTGAATGCTTTTTCAGCTTCCTGCTCTTCGTGTAGAGATTTGGAATAATGATTCTGTGATTCATGTTTCTGTAGGTGTTATGGCAGAGCTTTGAAACTGATGTCTTTGCCTAGCATATGGTGTGATCTTGGAATAAATTATTATCGACAAGCAGAGCACCTCACAGCAGTGGGCACTGACGTGAATGAGATCAGTGAACTGTTAGAGAAGTCTTTGCAGGTATTGCCTGTATTTCCTGGAACATTCTTTAAATTTATGTTCATGCTTCTCTGCATACTCTCTCTGTACATAATAAAACCTACATCTCTGAATAAGTAAGTGCATAAAGTCTTATTTTTTTGCTCTCCTAATCATTATAATCCACATTTCATTTTCTTCCAGTGTCTCAAAACAGCTGTGAGACTTGACAGCAAAAATCATCTTTATTGGAATGCACTTGGTGTAGTTGCTTCTTGTAGTGGTAAGTCTTCAGTGACAGCCCTAGATCTCTAACATCCTAAATCTGAAGGCAGCTTGACTAATGGTGTTCTGAAATTCAGTTACATCTAGGTCTCCATTTTTCTTTCTCCCCCCAGCTATTGGGAATTATGCTCTTGCTCAACATTCGTTCATCAAATCTGTTCAAGCTGAGCAAATTGTAAGTGCTGTAGGCAGCTGCCATCTGTTTCAAGTGGGCATTTAAGACATTTCCACTGATGCACTGCTATTTCTGAGGAGTGTAATAATATATTGGTTTTAACGTTATTTGTTCTGTTTAGAACGTTGTTGCCTGGACCAACTTGGGAGTTTTGTATCTGGCAACTGGAAACATTGAGGTAATCTATTTCCCATCCTCAAATATCATTTCCTTTCTGGTTTTTTTAAGGGTGTGTATGGGGATGGGAGTGTCCCTTTCAAATGTCCCTTTCAAATTCAAAAAATATATGTTCTTCAAAAGAAATTAGATTGGCACTTGATGAATGTGGATAAATTAAAAATTTGTTCTAGGTGGGGCTAAGGTTAAGTGAATTGTGAACTTCTGCTGAATTGGCAGAGTTGCTTTCCAGCAGCTGCAATGAAAACTTAATGGAAGGACAGAGAAGCGGTTAGTCAAACCAGGGCATGCCAGGTTTGGACAAGAACTTTTAGTTGTAGGTCATGAACTGAACTCCCAGTGTTTGAGTTCCCACAGATACGTACTTTCTGCTCATCAGCAGATGTATGATTTACTGTAACACTCTAATCTTCTGAGTTTCTCTGGAGAAAAATTAGAGTACATATTAAATGAAGCCTGGAGCTCTCATGCAGTTAAAGTACATCCTGTCTTATTTGCTGGTTGAAATTACAGAAATTTTGTGTGATTGGAAATGTGATGGTCAGAATTATTTTTAAGAAAAATAACTTGATAGTACAGACCACCTACTGCTAAGACTCCTAATGCTAAGACTTGGTTCACGTTGTGCCAAATTGAGGGAACTCTTAAGCATGTGTAGGCCAAAGGGAGATGACTTGTGGGTGATAATCAGTTTTATCCTTTTGAAAATACATTTGTATTGTAAGAAAGCAAATTTTCAAAACTGGATCCTCCAAGAGCCAGATTTTTAACTTGTTCTAGGGGTTCATTTAGCTTCTGAATTCTCTAGCTGGGAAGGAAGTATATTTAGAAGGGAGCAAAACTGTGATACTGTGAAGTTCTGTTTGTTTGGGGGTTTTTTTATTTTCTTTAAGACTGAACTGTTTATTTCTCTGGGCAATGTGTTGTTCTGTGTAGTACAGAAGATGTTTTTAGTAGTGACCTAATTTGGTCCATTTAATCTCTTCTAATACTACTGCATGTTAGTATCTGTGTGTACTCAGAAGTTCTTTGTTACCATGCCAGGCAGTTCAACAGCAGTATTATCTTTGGTTCTACAGCAAGCTCATGAAGCCTTCAAGGTAGCCCAGTCTCTGGAACCTTCTTACCTGTTGTGTTGGATTGGACAGGTATGATGAAAAATCATGAAACTGCACACAAAGACCAGTTGTCAAAGAACTTAAATTTCAGCCTAATAACTGGCACTTATTCATGCTCGTAAAAATTATGTTTTAAGTAAAGGGAGCTTCTGCTTCCTTTGTTTCCGTAGTGCTGATACAATGGAAGCTGCTGTGCTCATTAGACACACTCAAATGATGTTTTTCTGGCTAATACTGTGAGTTCTCTAACAAACTATTAACAAAACTGTGCTCTGAGGCTTTTTATAGACCACTGTCAAAGCACTGTCTATATAGTTATTTCAGCTTCAGCTATACCACTAGTTCATTATATGGCACCACCCAACTCTCATCTCAGTCCCCCTTTCTGATGTCGCTGTCAGAATAAGTAAGCTTCTAATGTACCTGGGACAAAGCTCTTCTCATCTTCTGGAAGTCCCTTCCTCCCCTGCCACTGAGAGCTGATGTGCTCCTTCTAATATCTAGGCCATCTTTGAATAGTTGAGATACTTGTGCCTTCTATGATCATTATAGGTGAATTTCATAATCCCCTGCTGCTCATCTGCTGATGGTATCTAATTGAAAACTGGATTCTAGGAAAGAACTAGCACCGTCACATGTTGAAATTCAGCTCTTGTCAGATGTTGTTCTAATACATGGAAGTCTTTGTACTGAAGAATGTAGAGTAGCAGCTGAAGAGTTTCAATTACTGATACAGTGGAGACTGCTTGTGTTCTTCTTGTATTCATTTTGTTTTTAAAACCAATCTTGCTTGCAGACTATGAGAAGAAAGAGTCTTCGTGTTGAATGCTTAAGATATACCTGACATAATATGTGCTGAAGTTTTTGTCAATGTCATAATTTTTAAAGTACATGACCACAGCAACTCTTGCTTCTCTCTAGGCTCTTATTGCAGAGACCGTAGGCAGCTATGATACCATGGATCTTTTCAGGCACACGACTGAACTCAGTATGCATGTAAGTGTAACAGTTGTATTGTTCTGAAGTTTTTGTATATCCAGTCTCCCTACTTAAGAGGTAATTATTATTTTTTTTTAAATAGCCATGTCTTGAATAGTGAAACTGCTGCAGTCACATTTCAGATGAGATTGTTTGGCTTCCATGTTGTTGTTGCTGACTTAAGCTAGTATTGTATAGCAGGCAGTTGCTTTATAAAATTCTTAAGTCCCGAGGGTTCAAAAAATCAGCTCTTTAAGTCATGAAGAAATATTCTTCATGTTCAACAGAATTTGACACAGATCAAAGGCATAAAATATTTCTGGATATTGGATACTGCCAGGACCCTGAGTTCTATAAATGTGGAGGACTTACTCTTTCATAGCTTTTATTTTTTTTGCCTATTGTCCCTACAGTGGTGCAGCACATTATATGAAAATGTAAGAATTTGCTTTGCTCGGAGGGCAAGTTAAACATATGTGTGGAGTAATTCAATTTCGTGTATTCTTCTGCTTAACACTGATGCGGATTTTTAGCCAAAACTCTGTCCTAAAACATAGAATTAGTATTATTATCTGTAATTATTTTGCAGCAGGTTTAATAATTCCTGTTTTGGGGGGTGTCTGTTTGTTTCTTGAGAATGAGGGAGCAAAAGGCTATGCCCACTGGGTATGTTCAACGCTGCAGGATAAAGCCAACAGAAAAACTGAACTGTATCTGTACAACATTGTTCAAATGAATGCTATACCAGCAGCCCAAGTGGTCTTGAGCAAATATACAGGTAGGTAATTTAAATACCTCTCTAACCTGTCATGCCTAACAGATGCATTCAGAATGAATAGATACACCTGTACTAGTTCTGGACAGGAGAGGTCTGGCTGAGGTGGTCAGAGGCTTTTTAGCTGTAAAGTAACTGAAACAGGGTAAGCAGACCACTGACCAGTTTTTATTATCACACAGTGATGAAATGGATGTGGGTTCTGTCTGCCTGCTCCTTCTAGCTATTTCAAAGACCAACGAAAACAGGACCCAGAGCCTTGTCATGCTTCCCATAGGGTGTTTGCTCTCAGACTCCCTTTGCATATGTCTGTATGCACAAGTGAAGATAAGTGCCAGATCCTCTGCCTCTGTGGTGTGATGCTTGGGAGAAGATTGTTCCTGTGTACTGTGTAACTCAATATTCTCAAGCACATGATTTTGTTAACCTTCAGCAGGTGATGGACTCTGGTTTTGTGTACAGGAGGCAAGCTAGCCTCCCCATTGGATATGTCTAGCCTGGAAAGCAGATAGAGCAAATGCAGATTTTCATTAGTCTGCAAGTATTCCTGTAAATAAAGCATTTGAGTAATCTGTTGCTGACTTTTGAGAGATAGAAAATACATCTCACAGTAAATGAGATGAATGTGAGACTGTATTTCTTTCTGCCTTGTTCTTAAGTGGACTTTGGAGAGCCTTCCTTGCTAGTCTGGGAAGAAAGGTTACTAGTCTGAGACAAGTTGACAGCTGACAAATTTGTGCCTTAGCAATTAATGAAAAATGAGAAAGTGACTAATCTTGGAAGGGACCATAATGGGTCATCTGGTCTTACCTCCCTGCTCAAGCAGAGTTATGCTACAGCACCTTGTACAGAATTGTTTCAGAGTGTATTAAGAATAAAATTTAAGATTCTACTAGTATTTTACGAGAGTCAATGTAAGGTGAATACTTTCCCATTTAATTAAAAAAAAAATCTGCCTCCTGAAAAACTTAAAATATATTGAGTGCATTATGCATTAATGTTACATCATAATATTTTAAACATCTTTGAGCCAACCTGATGTCATGTTTTGGGTTATCTTTCTCTTCTGTATTTGCCTGCAAGCCTGTCAAAATTATTCTTGTGAGTAACTGACAAAAGCATTTGCAAAGTGTTCAGTGCATGTACTGTAGCTTCAATGTAGCAATGTTTTTGTAGTGCTTTTTCACAGCTTACTGATCTTGTTTTCCTACATTGTCAATTCTGATTCTAGAAAGAAATCCAGATGATGCTTCTGCTTTCACAATGTTTGGGTTTTTGAATGAGTATCTGCATCTAAAACAGCAGGCAGCCTATGCCTATGAGAGGTAAACTGCCTATGAGAGGTAAACCCTTGGAAAGCTTAGAGAAGCTCCTTGACCTCTTTTCCATGCACCTGCTGAAGAACTGAAGGGTTTTTCTTTTCCTTAGATAAACTTTAGTTTCTCGGTGCAACAGTACCTTTCAACTAAGTGTATCTTACGGGTGGATGTGCGGATGTTCCTATACCAAATTTGGAAAGGCAGAACACAGAACTGGAATATTAAAGATGTTCTAAGACTTGTATGTCTTACCACGACATTAACTAATTCACTGTGTGGGTTTTAAATGAAATTTAAAGAGAAGGCAAGCTTGGTTTTAGCTTTAATCTCTATCCCACTCTAATTAATGGAAATGGTTGGCCTTTGGGTTTGTTTTGGGTTATTTTTTCTTCTGTCTTCCTTTCAATGAGTGGAAGGTGGCAAATGAAACAGTATTTGGTGAACATGTTTGTTGATGCATTAAAACAGTAAAATAGGCTCTGTTTGTGTTTGATTAGCATAGAAAAGCTTTTGTATAAAACAGTCATCCATTTTGCTCTGAGAACTGTTCTCAAAATATACATCTTGCAGTGAGATGATAAGTAACATTCATTGTGGTTAATTTTAGGGCAGCTTCACTGCTGAAAAACTCAGAGGATACTGAGAAATACAATACAGCAATGCAAAACTATGGCAGGTCACTGTGGTAAGTGTCTGTTGACTTTCTGAGCCCCTAACTTCAGCTTTGGAGGTAGTGAATGCAGAGGTGCAAACTATGATGAGGCTTAAGGTGAAAGATGGTTGCTGAAAATAATATATTAAACATTATTCCTAACTGTAGACAGGTTTGACTGAACTTTGTATTTGCTCCAGAAATGGGTAGTGCAATTTTAAAAAATCATACTGCAAGGAATTGCTGTATGTCTTCACAGACTGTAACATATCAGTGATTCCCTTATCCTTTGCTTGGTACTAACGTGCCTTGATGTAGTCTATATAATGTATCTGTTAATACTGACTCCACAATAAGTTGTGGGGGTTTTTTGATTTTTATTTTTTTTACAGTCTTGACCCTTGAGCTGTGTATTAGGTCAAGGTTTGTTCAAAATCCCTTCTACCTACCCTTTTAATTTGTATTGACTTTCACTACCTGAAGCATATGAGATTGGGGTGTTCTGTACCTGTGTGTGGTCTTTCTTCTAATGACCCCATTTGCTGTAGTCCTACTCACAGTTCTAAGTTCCCTTCATGGTGCCTTCTGGTTTTGAGAGAATTCAGTCACATAAGTATGTAGACTTTCAAATTTCTCTTTGATATGAGATAGCTCAAGGTTTAGTAATGAAATATTTGTTCGCTCTCTAGGGAAATCTCGTATATTCTTAAGTTTCTGTACATGCCACTGAAACTTCTAACCTGTGACAAAGTGATAATTCATTAACTTCAGGGAAGATTTTAGAAGCAACTCTTTCGACTCCTGAAATCTCACATCCAAGCTTGTGTGTTATTTCATGTGTGCAACTTACACAAGATCAAATCTCTAGTAACTGATAAGCAGTTCTAATAAACACAATCCTGTATTATTCTCTCCATAGTGGTCTTAGAACAAGAATGCTGTAATCTTTCTGTGTGTGCATTTTCATGTCTGTGTACATGATATGCTTTTTTGCAAAAAAAAATTCTTGGTTTACTTTTTTCATGTTTCTCCTTTGCTATTTTCTCCCCTGCAAAAAAAATTCTTGATTTGCTTTTTTCATGTTTCTCCTTTGCTATTTTCTCCCCATGTACTGTGATAACCATTAAGCCATTTGCCTTATATACAGTTGTCATGCAGATGTGGAGTACTTTTCCTATCAATTGTTCTTCATGCAACAGGCAGTTGGAGAGAGTAACTGCTGTGCCAGGGAAAGGGTGGGGAATACTACACATTCTTGTCCTAATACTGTCTTTTCTAGGTGTCTGCTTAAAACTGCTGTGGAATAGAGGACACTGGTCCTCAAGGACAGTTTGTCTGAATTATAGCAGCTGTTGCTGCATCCTTCATGCCCGTGACTGTTTGTTTTTTTCCCACAGTGCTCTTGGGCTGTGTGATGAGGCCATCAAAGTTTACACATCAATACCCCTAACTGAGTTTGATGGCATTGTGGGGCTAGCATTAGCTTACTTCAAGAAAGGACTCTTAGAAGAAAGTATCAAAGGTAAAATTCAGAGCATTGTGGAACACTTCTTTTGAGGTTAATCTTAACAAAATTTGTTTGTCTAGCCAACCTAGCTGACACTGAGTATTTTGCCCTTTCAGTCCTAATGCATAAGTATAAATGCCACAACTATCTTAATACCTTGAGTACCATGTGCAGTTTTGGGCACCACAATAAGAAAAGACATTAAGCTGTTAGAAAGCGTCCAGAAGAGGGCTGTGAAGATGATGAATGGTCTGGAGGGGAAGCCTTACAAGGAGCAGCTGAGGTCACTTGATTTGTTTGGCCTGGAGGAGACTGAGACCTCATTATGGTCTTCATCCTCATGAGGAAGGGAAGGGGCAAGTACTGATCTCTTCACTCTCAGGACCATTGACAGGACTCTAGGAGATGGCCTGAAGCTGAGTCAAGGGAGATTTAGGTTGAATATCAGGAAAAGACTTTTCACCCAGAGGGTGGTTGAGTACTGGAACAGGCTCCCTAGGGAAATCATCACAGCACCAATGTTGTCTTCAGTTCAGGAAGCTTTTGGACAATGGTCTCAGGCACATGGTGTGGTTCTTTGAGTGTCCTGCACAGTTGTACTTCATGATGTTGGTGGGTCCCTCCCAGCTCAGCCTGTTCTATAATTCTGTGAAAATCATTAGGCTATTAGTAGGGTACTAGTATCATTCAAACGTAGTAAGGAAAAATAAATTTCTTCAAGTGTTTTATTCTTATCCATTAAGCTGTTTTTCTCTGAGTCTCCCTTGTTCTCAAATAAAATTATTTTCCTGGAAGAATCAGTTGCAGTCTAGAAAAGAGAAGACTGAGAGAGGACATTTATCAATATAAATGTCTCAAAAGCAGGTGTCAAGAGGATGGTGCTAGCCACTTTGCAGTGGTGCCCATCAACAGGGGAAGGCATAATGGACATCATCTGAAACACAGGTTCCACCTCAACATGAGGAAAAGCTTCTTTACATTGAGGATGGCTCTGGAACAGGCTACACATTGAGATTGTGGAGTTTCTCCCCTCTGGAGACATTCAAAACCCACCTGCAAAGGTCCTGTGTCACTTTCTGTAGGTGGCCCTGCCATGGCAGAGGGATTGATCTACTGAGGTCCTTTCCAACCCTAGTCATTCTATGATTCTGTCATAGGAGATTGATGTGTTGTTCAAAGCACTTTATCTTTAGTGGTAAATATAATTGTACTGTCATGTTCTGCACTTCTGAGATGTGCACCTTCATAAAAAGGTATATGCAATGATCAGTGTAGAAGTGTATGCACTCACAAAGGAACAGTCAGCTCAGTGTTTTAAATAATTTTATACTTTATTTGGAATGAGTGTGCCTATCTGAACTACTATTTCATAGATGAATTATCACAGGGAAGTGTTTATACCATATTCTTACAGGCTTTTTCTGAATATCCCAGTGCTGCTTTTCACTGCTGTTTCTACTTGCTATGTGTTAAACAGCTCCCAGGCTCTAAACAGTAAATCTGGTGTTTCCAAACATAGTTATTTCCAAAGTCTTAGTCAACTTTTTGTCTTCTGCTTATGATTTGAGGTGGGAAAATATAGTGAACTGTAACCTAAAGTGTCTCTCTGTTCTAATATCATGCTATCCTAAAGGCTTTACAAAGGTTGTGGGTTTTTTTCTACCTCAAGTCTGACTTCTGAATTTTTACCAGCCTATGAAAAAGCCTTGTCTGTTGCTGAGTCTGAAAAAGATAAAGCACATATCCTGACTGCCTTGGCAATAATAGAATATAAACGAAACAAAGTGGATGCTGCAAAGACGCTGCTGTTTAAATGGTGAGTGGAGGGAATAATCAGAATGTGATATTTTATTCTACTGTTGAATCTTCAAATTTCCTTTTTGTGGGAACTCAGGTGGATATTTTCTTTGTGTATTGCAGCATAAAAGTGGAAATGGATGCAGTGTACTTATTCATGTGATATGTCTGGTTTTGTTTTATGATCTGTCTCTTTCACATTCTTAAAGCAGTATTGAGTGGAAAGGCTGAGCAGTTTGGATGTCCAACATCCTTGAAGCTTTAAAAACTTTATCTTCTAAGATAATATTACTTTGTAGTTGTCCTAAGCACTAGGCAATGCTCTTTAGCTGTAAGAACTCTGAACAACTAGTGAAAATAATCTGTTTAAATAGTCAGAAATCTCCAAAATTATTGTGTTCTGAGCAACATGGACCAGGACAATCTCATAGCTTTGCCATTAAAAGAAACAGATCTCTATTAGTTGCGCAATTAAGTGGTGAATGCTTGTTATTTTTCAGATCTGTGGAGGCTAATAGCCTATGCATCATTGTTAGCCTCCTAGTAGCTACAGATTGAGATTTATCATCTCACATCTCAGGGGCAACCCTCTGTCAGTAAAGGTCTCTAGTAGTGGCAGTGCAGTGCCCATCTTACCAGCAGAGTCCTGAAGTTACTAAAATAGTGAAGTTCCACTACCTAATACACTCTAAATCCCAAGTTATTGATGATTAGTTGGCTAGGAAACTGATATTTCCTACATCTTATAAATCACTGCAGACTTCTATTTTTGTCATAAACATGAACAATGAGAGTTTCTAATTATGTTATTTGTTTGTGTTTAAAAAAAAAAGGTAGTGAATGGCTTAGGAAAGAAACATCACAGTGAATATGTCTAGATCTGAATTGGAAACATGGTGCTGCAAACGTACATGATGGATTTTACTAATAGGAAGAAAAATGATGCATTGTGGTTTAATAGACAGATGTCTCTCTTGACTGGAATTTGTGCTAGAGGACTTAAATTGCCTGAGTAGGACCTTGAGCATGAAGCTACCGTTTTAATTTCTCATAACCAGCTTAGCACAGAGATTTTTAACAGTGAGTATGTCTGGATAACTAGTATGATAGAACACTATTTCCTACTTGCCAAAGGGTACTTTTGCTGGCTGTTCAAGTTTGATTAACAGCTTTTATTTTTTTCTTGCTAGGGACTGAACACAAAACATAGAATCAGAAGCTTACATTCTTGTCTTTTTTTGAGGGCAAAAGTAATCATTAAGAGCTTGATTGTAGTCACCTGATCTTCAAGGATATAGATCTAGCCTGATCCAGGTTCCCACAGTGAGAGTTTTAATTCTGTATACCTTTCGTGATACATAGGAGCAAAAGGACTCAGAAGTAACAAGAACTCTCATGTTAACAGTAAGTTTAGTTTGTGCTCCAAAATAGTTCTCTTTCCCTCTCTCTGATTCAACAGCTCATTAAAGGAACCTAGTACGGAAAGTCTGAAGGCTTTGTGCACACTGGGATTGGTAAAGCAGGATGCAACACTTGCAACAGCAGCCCTAAAAGAATTACTGAAGCATGAAAAAGGGGATGATGGGATTTATGAGAGGTGTCTTATTGCATCTGCTGTTTATGCATTACAAGGTAGAAATATGGCAGTCCAGAGGGAAGTCTCCAAAGCAATACACAGGTATGTAGTTTGCCTTGCTTTAAATTGCCTTGTAAATGTATTGCTTTGATTACATTGAAGAGTAAGCAAACCTGTTTATTTGAATCATCATTCTAAAAAATTTTTGTTTAAAAAAATTCATTTTCAAAGATGAACTCCTCAGCTAAGGTTGTACCTTGAGCTGACAAGTTTGCTTTCTTATTTATGGAATCGAATAGCAGAAGTTTCATAGCTTATTCAGTGTTTTCTGATTTTGTTTGGGTGGCTTTTTTGATAGGTAGGTTAGTTTACTCTTCTGTGAAAGCATTTTTTATCCTGTGTAGCATAACCTCTAGACTAGAAATGCCCCTTGGGTTTTTTTATTTAATATTTAGCAGCCTTTGAAGCTGTTTGTTCCATTAGCCAAGTGTGTGTGTTTAAATTTGATTTGATTAGCCTTAGCATTCTGAGCCTTTCAGGAAGGTACACATCATAGTCTCTCCAAGTGTTTTTGGGAGCTATTTTCATGCAGTTGTTTTTTGTTCCTCATACTATGAAGAAAAGACCTGTAGCCCTATAGTTTGTTTTCTTCCCATGAATATTGATATGCATGCTGTACATTTTATTTCTTTAGCTATCAGTATAATTTCAATATTGTGTTGTTTGGTTTTACCCATGTCTTTTACTACATTGCATTGTTTCCTTAATAGAAAAAGTTCTATTTGGTATTTACAGCAAGCACCTACTGAGTCCTGGAGGACTAGGTGCATATCTAAACCAGACAGTCTAACACCCTTTCCTTTCCCTAGTTACCCTGATAATCCTGCCCTTTGGTCTCTTCTGTCTCGATTAGTTCCACTGTATGCATCAAAAAAGCCAAAAGTAAGTGTATTGCCAAAAGTAAGTGTAATACATGTGTGCTGTTTACATTCCAAGTAGTCTGTGTTGTTTCTTAACTAAAAAAAAACCCACCCTTCAGTGTGTGGACTTTCCCCAGTTAATATGAAAATTTAAGGCTTACATACAAAGCAGTGTACAGCCTCATACTGAATTTGTATACCATTATTTGCATCTTCCATGAGGTAATGGTTCTTGAAGTAAACTTAGAGGAAAGATCTGCTAGACTTATGCTAACAATAAAAGACTATACTTTGTATAATTTCTTTTGTTTTGTTTTATAGATATGTTTATGTAAATAAATATATATCGAGATTTACCTGTGTTTAATTTGGTTAATGTAGTCATCTTCACTTTTCACATTAGTCAGTGTTTCCTTGCCACTTTTCTGCTTATTATTAGCTTTCCTCCAAATAAATACTTCTTGTCTTAGTTTATGCTAATTATATAAACAGAAATAGCACCTGAAAACAAACCCTTTTCAATATAAGGCTAAAATTGGAAACCAGTCGTATGGATAAACTCTAGTCTGGAATGTCTTTTGCTAATTTTTTATAAAAAGATCATGCTGTAAGCAAGAACATTGCCTCATTGTGCAAACTTTGTCCTTGTGAATAACAAAGATAAAAAGATTCTGGCATTATATTTTGCATAAAATTAGTTAGCCATGTAATTAAATCAATTGTTTGGGTTTTTTTAATCTTGCAGGGAGGAGCTGTGGCTGGAAGTGTTGCACATACACTTGATGTAAACCGTGGAAAGGTTTGCCTTTCTTAAAATAGAGATTTTGTCATTCCATAAACAGTCCTAAAATGAATTCTGTCTGATCACTTACAGTGTTGAGTAACTCTTATGTTCTGTTTCATAGGAAGTCCTGTTGAATATTGCAGTTAATCAGTTGGCAGCAGGATGTCACATGTTAGAAGATAAGAAAAACAATCCTCTGAAAAATATTCAGAAGGCCATCCATGTCTGTCCAGGTTACTCTTGTTCTCAAACACAGTAGTGATTATTTTCCTTTTTAGCCATCAGAAGCAAAAATTACTGGATTAAAATAAAATCTGCTTTTGTTGGGTTAATTTGTTGTTTAGGGTTATCCATGTATCTTTTGGGGAAAATGCTTAGGGTGGAAATTGTCACTGTTGTTCCAAATTTAGTGGAATGGGAATTAAGCCAGACAGTAAGAAAAATATCACTGGGTTTTAAGAGTTGTTTTTAATTATGAGCAATTTGTTAATCTCCCAACAGGAGAAGAACGTAAGTATTATTTAGTATACTAGATAAAATTGAAAAACATATGTTCCTTCAGTATGCAACACCAGACAGAAGAGAATTATTCATCTACTTTGAGATTTTGGCTTAGAAAGGTTTTGTCAAAATGTGTGGATTATGAACTATAGAGAACTCTATGGTTATCTTACTAAATGGTCTTCTTCCTTTAGTATATAAAGTACAAGCCTGGTGGGGTTTTTAATTGCTAATTTGCACTTCATAGTGAAATACTATAACATTGCTTTCTTCTAGAGTCATTTTGCTCTGATGCATAAGGCTGGCTTGCACATTAAAAATTTCAATTACTTTCATACAGGAAATATGAGTGTATGACTGCTATTTAAAAGCAGTATACTTTACATTTTACTTTGTTAGATCTTCAAGCTTTGTTTCTTTTTGCCAGCAAAATTAATTATCTTAGGGGTGAAAATTTAAATAAATAAAATCTTTAACTGAGCTCTGTCCACTTCAGGACAGAGATTGCTCTTAAAGTAGTAGGTGTTCTTCATAGGGCTATTTAAAGGTGAAGTTGAAACAGGAATTAGCTGGCAGTGGAAGTAGGCACCTATTACTGTAACTTTCATGCTGGTGGGTAGAACAGACTGAGTCTGTATGACTGAAAGCTGTGGATGGCATCTTGGGATTTTTGCTGCCACTTCATGTTTTGTTACAACTTTTCAGTGATAGCCAAGATTAATCTGTGTAGTCAAAAATAAACTGGCAGCTTCAGGTTAGCACACTGAAGCTATCTGTGAAAAATGCCTTAGTTGGCTTTAGGAACAGCATCTTCCTTTTATAATCTGATGAATCTTACTAGTTAGAAACAAGTAGTTACCACCTTCCTTGGTGTGACTCCTTCCTCAATTACTTCTCTTATTGTTGGCATCTTATTTACTGTGTATGGTTCCGTTGATAGGTATGCTTTTATGCTTTATCTGGTAAATACCATTCTAAGTGAACTACCAGCATATTTAGAATGTGCATGAGTTCCCTTTGACCATTCTTTTCTAGATAATCCTGCTGCTTGGGCAGTGCTAATGGCAGCCTGTCATGCTGAAAACACTGTTAACTGTCTAAACAAAACTGAACCGAAACGAACAGGTCTAGAGATGACACTTGTGTCTACAGTTTCAGCCAAAAGTAAGCTATACAAGTTTCCTATTTTAAAAAAAGCAAAATAAAATTGAAATTATCTAGGCTTGCAATACTCTTCTGAACTTGCAAATAGGCTGAGGATTACTCAATAGTGGTTTGAGCTGCAATTGTATTATACACAAAAAAATGTTAAATTCTAATATACAGCTTGGTTTAGATATTTAATGGCAGTTTGCTTTCCTCTCCAAGGCTTCAAATGGTTTTTTAAATAGTATTTCTGAACTCTGATGCCAACAGCCATGAAGGTTGTGGGTGTATTACATTGCAGCAGCAGTACTTACATGAAAAGGCTAAAGTAATTTTGAGTTCTGAAACTCTTCCAGTAGATGCTCAGTCTGGCTCAATGCCCATAGTGTCTTGACAACTGGAATTAAAGTTCCATGTTTGATTGATCTCAAACCATTAATTCAAATGGTGTATGCTTATTTCCCCTCATGCTTTTGATTTTGCTATCTTTCAATAATCCTGCTAATGAAGGGAGGCATGTCACGTTAAAACTCAAAGTTCTCCCTTACCAAATCTAGAGCCTGTGACCATGGTTTGGTACTACAGCATATGGTACTACAGCAATCTGTTTAAGTGTGGTGTCTGTCTTTACAGCTGGAGAAAGTAACCTTCCACTTAATTATGTCCATACTCTTGAAGACTGGTGTCTGTGTCAAGCTATTACCAGTCTAGAGGAGACTGGTAAATTATCAGAAGCTGAAGCTCTTTGTAACAAGGTATGATGGTGTCACACTGGCAGATTGTGGTAGAATTGTATAGGAGCCATTATTTTTGTGCATTATGCAGAAAGGTAATGTTTGAAATGGCAACTATCTGTTCCATCAGAGCTACAAAATACAATATACAATATAATACAATATAAAATACAGTAGTTCACAGAATCACAGAATATTCTGAGTTGAAAGGGACAAAGATCATCAAGTTCAGCTCTTAAGTGAATGGCCTGTATGGGGCTCAGGTCTTAAACTCTGGCAGTATTAGCACCATGCCCTGACCAACTGAAATAATTGTTGAAAATTCCCTCCCCCATATACTGTTTGCAACACCAAAACTGTGTTAATAGTTGAAACAAATAGTGTGCATCATGATAAAACTGAAGCCTGTTCTTTCTGACAAGAATTAAGCAAATCATTACCAAAATTCAGGGCGAGAAGTCAGGGTAGGAGACAGACATGAGACTTTGATTTCTTCTGGGTTGTGTTGGTACTTGTTTCAAAGCCCCAGGTGGATGCTACAAGTTTAATGATTAGAAAGAAAGGTCTTGCAGCAACACAGCTGACAAAGGGAGCTGGGCTGTTAACAACACTCAAAAGGGTGTTCATGAGCAGAAGATTTGGCAAAAGATAAGTAAAAAAGCACACATCCCTGATTTTCATTAAGGAAAATTACTAATCACATGCAAATGTGATCCTTGTTTTTGGTATATTTCATTAAAGTGGATGGGAGTTCAAAAAAAAGAAAAACAACTAACCAACAAAAAACCCAAACCAGACAAGCAGATTGATTGAACATGTTGGTTTTCAGGACAAAGTACTTTCTGGCCTCTTTGTTTGCTTGGTGAGGTGTTTTCCTTTTCTGGCTGACATGTCTACTGACCTGCCTTACATTAGCAATGATCAGAGATTTCGAGACATACAAGATCTGTCCTTCCCCCAGTTTGGGTATGGGGGAAGGTTGTGGTGGATTTTGCTTATATGATGTTGATTTTTGTTTGATTAAATAGCCTGGGGAGAGGACAGTCAGTGTCTGCAATTAGTGAAGAAAAAAGGATAGCATTCCCTAGTACTACAAACTCTCAGTGGTAGTTTTGGACCCCAGAATTCTCAGAAAACTGAGAGTGGTGAGTCAGACACTGCTGTCATTCAATTATGAAGGATTCACAGGCAACATACTTTGTTAAAAAACATAGGAAAAGTACAAGTATTGTTTGTTAAAACAAATCTGTTTTGAGTCATAATTCTTGGAAGTATTGTGATTTCAGCACAGAAAATAACATGCAGTGAGGTTTGCAGAAGCTTCACATGCTTCACTTGAGCAGACTAAAGCAACAGATAGCTGGTTTTCTGTCTTTGCTTTTTTGTGTTTGTTCAAAGAAATACTCTCTGGATACCTGCTGTTACTGAATAGGAAATGTTCAGTAAAGTGCTTCTTTTCCAGTGAAAATAAGGTATCTTTTCTGGGAGAACTGAAATTGCTTGAAGCATAATCAAGGTCCCTTTTAGCCCCAAGACAGGTTTTGCCTCTATTAATAGGCCCAAAATTTACAATAATTGTCAAACCAAGTGAGAGCTGTCTTTCAGAAACCTATAAGAGTAGGAAATGTACAAAATTGAGCTTAGACTTCAAATGTGTTTTGAGGACAGAAAAAAATGTTACCTGTTTTTATGGGTCAGTCCCTGGAATACTCCTTCGTGCAGAGAAGGAGAAAAATGCTATGTTTCAAGCATCCTGAGAATGCTTTCAATGTTGTTTTGTATAAAGAACAGAATGGAAAATCTAAGTATCCTTGATATTGGGGAATGATAATTCTGACTGTTTTGGTTTTAGGGTTTAAAAAGCTGCCCTGACCACCCAGCTCTGTTTTTGCTTTTGAGACAAGTTCAGTGTAAGCAGCTGTTGCAGTCTCACAAAGAACTTCCAGACAACATCCTGGAGGAACTTCGCAAGACAGTCATGTCCAGTTCATCCTCAGCTGCAGCCTGGCAAGTAAGTGTGAGTCTTTTCCCTGACTGGTTTGCTGCTCTCACACCTGCTGTAAGAGGGTGAGCATTTGTTTCTCTGTTTGATTTTATTTATCTGCTGATAGTCAGTGACCAAAAAAACAGCTTAAATTCTATTTGTTTCAAAGTTGAAACATTATGTTAACTTTTATAGAAGTTGAAATATTAAGGACTGCTACTAAGACCAAGAAGACATGGAGGCAGGAGAGTTAAAAGCTTGAGATAAATGCCTGGAATCCCTGTCTTTAGGGGTCTGTGATTTGACATGTGAGCAGAAACCAATGAAATACTTCATAACCCATAAGAATAAATGGAAGTAAAGGGCTTCCTATTGTAGTAATACATAATTTCTTATTTAGGGTCTGAAAACCTGAGTAAGTGTCTTTTTCCATAATGTCCTGACTTCAGGTGGCACTCTTATTTTGAGTAAGTTGATTCTGCAGAGAATCACTCCCAGTAACATTGTTCACTAATTCCCTTCTGTGGCATGATGAGTGATCATTTTTAGTTGACACAAAAGTACTAAAGCTCACTTTATATGCTGCTTCTGCGATTTGATCTGAGAAGTCTCACACATGCCTAGAGATCCCTTTTGGTGATGCACCAAATATGTTTATATTGGGAGCACCAAATATGTTTATTTTCTAACAGCTGCTTTTTAGTTTACAGTTATTTTCTGTCTTTACCAATGGAAGTAGCACATTGTTTAGAAAAATTATGTGAACTTTGTGTCCTTTATGCAGCTGAAGGATTTATGATGCTCCTCTGTCTGTTGATAAAATAAAACCCTGCTTGTGGTAGGATTCAGTGAAGTTGTTTCCACTCTTAGAAGGTCAGTGCAAGGCTGCTGTACAGATCATGACCTCACTTCTTAGAAGGCTGCAGATCCTCTTCTCTTCAGAAACACCAGGAGCATTATTTCTGGGGAAGATGCTTTTTTGATGCATTTTTCTGTGATTTGTGAGACTTCATCTTTCTGAATATAGAACTCATTCAAGTTGAATTTGCAATACAGGGGTCACGCAAGGAATTATTTTATCCTCTATTTTAATAACATTTTTTAAATTAAATTAGGGTTTGTGTACGTTCTTCAAGCATCCCTTGCATAGCCAAGTCATCTTGCTTACAAGCAGAGAGAATAAGTGAAATGAGTGCATGTGATGTGATGGAATGATTTATTTTGGCCTTCTTAATCCAGGCCACAGATAAGGAGGAAGATCTTCTGTGAGGAAGATCTTTGTAGTCTTCAATTAAAGGAAGTATTTCTCAGGGCTTAGATAGCATTCTGAAAAACTTGGCTGGTACATATGCTCCTGCTGGATAAATCTATGCTTGTATGTTTTCTGTCTATAGACTTCCTATGAGTTCGATTTATCTATTGTGATAAATAGACAGTTTATCAGTTTTAATACATAAGAGGGGCCATTAACTTTTCTTTCTGGTTAAGTTTTTGGCTTTTGTCTAAATTGTTATGTGGGATTAAAGAGTGCTGCTGAACTGCTGTTCTGATGGCTGTTCTACTTTTTGTGCTGTGAGTTGTCAGGGAAATAGAGAAAAGCAGATCTGGCAAAGCTGCCTTTGTGCCTTTGCATGAGGATTCTCTGCTTCTTGAGTGCTAGACGTCTTCAGCTGCAAAGAGCTGAGGCTGAGGGAAGCTTTTTTTCCTTCACATGAATGAATATTTTACTCTAAAAAGCAGGCTTGCAGCTTGATGTCAAGAATGCACAGTCTCACTAGTGCTAATTAGTACTTTCCAGTGGTTTCTCTTTGTAATTG
The DNA here is from genome assembly GCA_013398275.1 of Promerops cafer. Classification (NCBI taxonomy): domain Eukaryota; kingdom Metazoa; phylum Chordata; class Aves; order Passeriformes; family Nectariniidae; genus Promerops; species Promerops cafer. The sequence continues at coordinate 245,730 of VZSE01011749.1, forward strand.
GGAGTAACTTCTATGCACCAGAAAGCGTTAATAATTTTTGCCCCCTCTAACGCCAGGCAGTCTTGAGCTAGGAAAAGAGGCCTTTGCTCAAAAGCAAGGGAATTACTTTGTTTAGTTGGTGACCCAGCAAAGAATATTTCTTGCACATCTTCATGCATATCATGTACATGTCAAAGATTTTCAAATATGGCTGCATCAGCTTCAAAAAGTGTGTGATGACTACAGAATTAAAGATAGAGAAGCTAGAATCCTTTTCCTTCTCTTCATGAGGAAATCCAGGACATCTTGTGCTGGCAGAGCAGGCAGCAGCTGAGAAACCTATCCAAAAAAGTCCATGAGTGGGCTAGGGAACTCTCAAAATAAGTTACTGTAGTGAGGTGTACTGCCAGCTCTGCAGCAGACTAATTTTTCTGCAGGTCAATACACAGTATGTTGTTGGAATGAGGACTGGGTGCATGGTTTTAGCTAATAGTATGCTGTGGTACTCTCATAAATTGGACTAAATTATATTACCTAATGGATGTGTGCTTTGGTGGCTCCATAACTGATTTTGTTGGATGTTTATTTTCAGTGGCTGGCAAAAATATATCAGTCTCAGAGAATGATGACTGGAGCAGAGATGTGTTACAGAAAGAGTCTGCAGTTGGCATCACAGCAGGGCAGCTGGAATGGGAAGTTATCCAGTCTGCTCAGGCTGGCTATGCTCGCACTGGAAATCTGCACGGTAGGATAACCAGTATAACATTACTGCATGATTTAACAGAACTTAAAGATAGAAGGCTTCTGTAGTCATTAAATGAAGCCCCTGTTGAAATGACTTTACGTTTTACGAATGACAGCTAGAGAATAAAATGAGACTTCAAGGGGCAGTGGAGTATTCTTAGAATGTGTCTTTGTAAGAGAGGTTGCAATGTAATAATCACATAGATTAGGCACTTTGTGTCTAAGAGGTTTACTTGCTCAGTAAGGCTTACCTATAACAGTTGGAGTTTGATCATCCAAATTGACTTCAAATGTCTGTCCTCTTGTTCAGGAGACTGCCTCAACAGACATTTTTTCTTTATTGGTGCCTGGAGAAGTCAGTCAGTCATATTTCAAGTATTTTTATGCTGTATGGTCATTTCCAGATATGATGCCTTGCACTGAAATCTAAGAACAATCTAAGGGAAGTGTATCTGGTGGAATAAAGAAAAGTACTCTATTCCTTGCACTGGGGGACAAGGTGAACATACCTCAGGGTCTTGGCAAGTGTTTATCTTCTTCAAGCAGTGTCACTCTAGAAACTTGAAGTGCACTACCAGAATTTAAAGTCTACTATAAAATGTAGATACTGCTGTGATCTTGGCTAATGCTTTTTCACATTTTAATGAATGACCCAGCTGTAATCAAAAACAGGCAAAGCAACCCTCGTGTATCCTGACATCTTGTGCAAGAAAAGACAGTCAATTTTCTGAGGATAAAGCTGCAGAACTGTTCTCCTTTTTGGAGAAGAGAGTTGTCCTCAGTTTTTCTCACAAGCCCATTGGTTCCAAAGGCAGAATTTGTCAAGTGGCAGTATTTTTCCTGCTGTTATTCTGTCAGTTTCTAGTGGTCTGCTTTGTTTCTTATTGCTCCTAAATGCTTTCAGAGGTCTCAAGATACCACCCAACTTAATACTATTTCTTCAAGGGCTGGCCTGAATTGCCTAAGAATAAACAAGACTTTGTTTAAAAATGTGATTAGTATGAGTTTGATTATCTCATCTTAACTTCTTAAGTGAGCAGAAAAGCTGATAAGTGGATAATTTTTTGGCATTTCTGCACTGGTTTAATGAAATGTTTAAAAGCCTGGTGAAAAACTTGCTCAGGTCCAAGAAAGCTCTGTAATTGAAAATTACTTGTCTCGGAATTACTTTCCAAGTAAAAATTTGGTCACCCTTTCAAGTACAATAATTTGAATGCTATCCAGACACAATGGGGATAATAAAAGTTTTTCTAAAGCCAGTTTTTCTTTCTTTGCTTTGCTTGTATTCTTAAGATACATGACTTTGCTTAATAGTTGCTCTGCTAGGTGATTACAGTCTAGGAGTTGGTTTTGACTTCTGGTAAAAAAATTATGTCACTTCTGGGGATAAATTCTATGTTCTAGAAGAGTTTTATATGTGGTACGAAGATTTACAAGGGTTTCTGAAGCACTACTAAAATTTGTGTGTAAAAACAAAAAGACTTTGCATAAATTAGCAGGGGGATTGCTGGCAAGGCTGATTCTAAATAAGTTAACATGACTTTTCTAAGTACCTCTAACCACTGTTAGTCTGGGGTTTTCTTTAAACAAGTTTCTTTCTAACCTGCCAAATACTTTTCAGAACAGCTTGAAATAAACCTGCTTTCTAGAGAGATGCAAATATACTACAATAAAGGCCTTTTTACCCTTGTTTATTCATCTCTTTTTTGTTAATTTCTTTTATTATCAGTCTCTTTCTTTCTTTTATTTTTAACTTTTATAATAGGCTAATGTCTCAAATGATCACTGGCCATCCTTGGTTCAGGAGGCAACAACTGAAGCTTTGAAACTTTCTCCTTGCCCCTTGGCAGCCCTGCTTCAAGCCCTGCTACAGTATAATCGCAAAATGGGAGCAAGGTATGCATGATCTGTTAAATTGTCAGTGGAATACAGTGTGTAAAAATACAGGTGGTCATTATCTGCTGATCTAACTTCAGGAACTTAAAGAAACTTGAAAGCAGAAATTAATTCTTGAAATAGTGTGGCAATTAAAAAGGAGAGGGGAGAAGGGGTTAGTAATGTGGGGAGCAGCCAAGTCTTCCATTATTTGTAAAAAAACAACCACCCAGAAAAAAAAACAGCTGTAAGACAACTTTTATTTTAAAAGCATATTATCTAAATAAATTCATCAGGGAGACTACACATTCTGAAAAATCTTCTAAAATAGCACAGAGGAAATAGATATCACTGCCCTGACTACAGCTGGGATTAATTTTGATCCTAAATTGGGCTCAGAGTGAAAGTTCATGCCCATTCCTGAACAGCCAGGTGGACATTGTGGCTTTTTGAGGAAGGGGGGAAGCATTTAGGGAAGGGGTTCTTGGAATCTTCCTGTGTTGTATATTTGGTTGCTATGTCCATTTTGTCTTCTACAGTATTTTCGATTAAGCTATGGAAAATTGGAGGGTTTTGTGTTCGTTTTGTTCAATAATTCACCTGTTTTGTAGATAATTCTAGCAAACTGGTTTACTTTTTTTGTTGGCTCTTCAGATGACAGCCTAATCTGATTGTGGTGGTTGTCGCTTACGGTAAAATTAAGATAAAAACTTAATTAAAATCAGTCTTACTACAGTTACAGATACTAACTTATATGAACAGTGTATCACAACATCTAGTTGATCTGTGTAGGTGTTTCAAAATCCTGAAACAAGAAATTAATCTTAAATACAAATAGCAAGCAAAAATCTGTAACTTCTCAACAGTTAAATCACAATGTGGTGGAATATCACGTTGGCTATAAAGGACAGAATTCTTAGAACAAGAACCAAAGCTGATGGAGCACCAGTGAATGACATCCCTACATGCAGTTGCCAGTTTTTACCAGATTTCTAATGGCACTGGGAGTTTGAAGATCCCTTTGTTAGTTACATGGTGTGTTGGTGTTGGAAGGTAGTATCAACCAAACAGAATTTTAGACTTTGTGTAGTACTCTATTCAATTACCTTCTGTTCTGCAATTTCACATCTTGCCTCTGTTTGCAGACACTGCAATAACAGTTTTCCTGTGTATTACTTCTGGCCGTTGTTGCTTGCTTTGTTATGTTACATGGGGCCTGTTCAGTTGAATTTGATTTGGATTACGTTTTGATTACGTTTGCAGGGAGACTCGGCGAATGCTGGAGAGAGTCGTTTATCAGCCAGGGAATCCAGAAACCGTAGTGTCGGTGGCACGCTGGTACCTCCTGCAACATCTGTATGCCAAAGATGACTGTGAATTAATAGATGTAAGACAATCCACCTTACACAGAACTTCTATCTATTTACATTCGATATTATACTTGCAACTGGGAACTGGGGTAGGAGGAGGCTAGAAAGGTGTTGGCAGACCTGCTCTTGAGGTGCAAATGTACTTCAGTTTTTGAAATCAACACCAGTTTATTTGAATGTCTTCCATTCCTCCATGCAATAATGAAAAATAAACATTGAAGTCTCCAGTCCAAATTTGGAAGAGTTCTACTGGTGACTCTTCAGTAGACATGAGGACCATTTAATCAAAATTTTAGCACTAAAAATGCTAATTCCCTCTAGTCTGGCTGGAACATGTCGTGTCCTTGGCCCAAAAGATCTGAGCAGTAGAATGTTTTGTGCTCTGTGTTAAAGACTTAGGTGTTTAATGGTACATTATTTTCAGTACATAATAGATGCTGCAGTAGTTTCTGTTGACGTTAGTACTTCACTAATGTACTTGATCAAACTCACAAATCCTTGCAGTTCTTCCATGTAGTGCAAGGTGAGGTGTCATTCATTTTGGCTTATAATGAGAGCTACTTTTCTCCTCAAAATCTGAATACACTCTCCTATCCTCAATGCTGCCACTGGCAATAAGGTCTTTTGCCCACATTATCAGCTGTTCCCCGGTGAAATGTTGAATCCAATACAAAGGACATTTGGAGGTACATATAAAAAGATGTGGACAAAAATCCTTAAACAGACATGCAGGTTGGGGAAAAAAAGCTGCTTTTAATGAGTTCAGAAGATCTTGGTATGATCTCATTGCACTTGCTTCTGCAAAGTCATCTGTAGTCCCTTCTGATGAGTATGATAATAATGGCTGGAGATCTGCTTGGTTCTGCTTAATGGTTTTCCTTTTCAGTATGTATAATGTCATTGGGTAACAGGAGATGTGCTAGAAGCTAATGAACATTAGGTTGCTGTGGAACCTTTTTTAAGGTCTTAAAAGAAACCAAAGCTCCAAATATGGTGTGTGGAAAATAAATCAGGGAAATGTGAATTTAACTGGGGAAGGGAAAAGGATGCAGCAGGTTTTTTTAAGCAGCTGCAGAGAACATTTCAGTTTGGCAAATGGAGATTTTATACAAAGGTAAGATTTATACAAAGCAGGAGACAAGTGTGTGTCAGCAGGAAAATAGGTCTGCTTGTTTAATTGCCAGCAGGTAAGTACTTGTCAGAGTAACCAGTGATACTTTTACAGAGCATTGGAAGGGATTACAGCCACTATAGTGCAGAGTTTGGATCTTTTAAGCAAGTTAATGTGTAATTTTCAGTATTTCCTATCTGGGGGTTATGGGTTAGATTATCTTTTAGTGAAACTCTTTAGCAGGAAATAAAGTACATTTCAGATTGCCATTAAAACACTAACAGTAAAATCTTAAATTCTCAGGGCATTCTTTATTTTTCTCTGCAGGTGCTTATAGAAAATGCCAAAGCTAATGGAGATGTTAGAGCTCTGGAACTAAATGAGAAATTGTCAGCAAGTGCCTAGAATGGACTATCTCAAGCAAAATACTCTTACATTCATCCAGTTGAATTTGTTCACCTTCCAGAAGCATATATAGTTTGGTCTGTTTTGTTTGTTATGTCTGATTTGTTTTTTTCTGTTTCATCAACTGCAGCCTTGTCTTTAATTTTGCTTTTTCTTGAACAAAAGTAGGTTATTTTCATGTTGAGTTACACACATAGAATCACATTTATTTTGAAAAGAAAACCAAGAAATTTGCTTTTGTTTGCTCCCCCACTTAAACTTCGTCGCTACTCACAATAGAGTATTTCCCCCCAGGACGCACACAGAAGTACAATATTAACTCCACTGCCAGCAATGCCACGTTTTCTTGGCACAGAATCTTAAGAGCTAAGTAGCAGACAACTTCTGTCATCTCTTGGTAACTCGGCTGCTGATTGCTTAATTGGATGAATCATGACAGCTGTTCCTAAGACGTGTTGTTATTTTGCTTTTATGTACATGAAAATAAAAAACAAATAAAGCAATGACTCTGACCTGTGAAAGTTACATGAGGATGTTCGCTCAGTCATGATAGTGTGTTGCAGTGCACCTCGTATATACCAAGGGTTTTCAAGTTGGAAGCAGTGTGAGCCCCTGCTCTTTGTGTTCCCAACAAGGTCAAAAGCCAGAGAGTTCTCTCCCTATTTTGCTGTGTGCCAGCATGAAGCCACCTCATAGGGTCTGCTGAACTGACCTGCTGCCACCTTACTGGGCAGAGTGCCAAGAATCCCACCTCAGTTTTACACAAAAGAGGCTGAACAAAGAGCCTCGTGGCGTTTTTGGGGTGTTCTAGCAGGAGCACAGACTCTGAGCTCCTGGCATTGGTTTTTCTCTGTAAGAGTTTGTTATTTTCATCTTTATTAAAACTTTCTTTGTTTCAAACTCTCCCTTTGATGCCATCCTGCTAATTTTAAGCCACTGTGGATTGCTGGACAAACCCAGATGTGATGAGGGTCGCTGAAAGCTCAGTCGACCTGGCTCGCAGCGACCTTCGTCAATAGCAGTCCATTTTCTGGCTTAAATCTTAAAATTTCTGTCCTGGAGAGTCTTAAAATGGCTTATGTGATCCCATGTTATAGGTAGGAAAGGCCACTTCAAAGATGTGTAGTGGGACAGCATTGAACATGCACTTGCTTTTGGAAGCAGTTGTTCTGGACTTACAGAAAACAGGATGCTGAGTTGAAGTGCAAGTCACGCTTACCTCTGGAGAGTGTGCCACTGTCATTTTAACAGGAAAACTCAGCTCAGTGGGCTGGGGCTTCTAGTCTGTGGAAGTAAGACAAAACCTCTTAATAGCAAGAATCTCTCCTTATCTTCCACACTTTCATTCTCTCTCTTTGCTTAAAAAGATTTTCTTTAAATTTGGATCAATTATACTTCCCTTCACAGCCTGCTGTAAAATAGCCTTGAACTATCAGTAACTGCAAATCTTAAATGGAAATGCTGCAAAAGCCAGGCATGTGACTCTCAAGAGTAGCTGTAACTTTTTTTAGCTTCCTGCTATTAAAAACCTGGAGAAATTCTTGCAGCCTGTGGTTTGTATCCTTGGCATATGGTCTTGATATGTGTGCCTCCCACTCTAGTGATGGAAAAGCTGTCATCACCAGCCTCCGGGCAGCACAGTAAGCAGCTGCCTGTCCCTGTTAATTCTTGTGTGTGAGCTTTAGCCTAGACTTTGCTAGTACTGAGCCCTGAATACCTTCTAGCATCTAGGAGAACTGACAGGTGACAACAGCCCGGAGATGCCAGCTGAGTAACCATCAACTGTGAGCACTTCATATTTGAAAAAAAGTAGTAGTACAGTGTTTTTTCTCTTCAGAAGAACATGAACTTGCTTTTACTGTGAACAGTGATGAACTCCTTGAATAAGATACAGCCCAAAGTTGTATTACATACACTGTAGGAAAAAATACTCCACAAACCTCTGCCACCTACTCAGTGAAAAGTGCTCAGGGGAGATGAGTTTAAATTTAAGCTTCTGTAAAATTCAACAACATGAGGTAAAAGTTTTGCTCTCCTAATTTTTAAACAATGTATAGCCTCTACAAAATTGGCACATTGTAGCAAGTCTGCTGTAACACTGGCAAAACTTGTAAATTCATGCAGGTTGAGGCAACTATGTATTTTATGTAATGTAGAGCGCAGCAAAATACAAAGACACATAAGCATCACTGATTTGGGGAATTGAGAATTGCTTATGGATTTAACTGCCTGGGAAGTCATACCTCCAGCTGCTCTTGCTGTAAAGGGGGGGGGAAAAATAAACCTTGTCCAACTAAAAGTTATTATGCTTGAAGGCAGAACAGAATGAGATCTAATGAATTGAAGGTAGAACTCTTCATTAATTCAGATACTAGAGGTTACTTTTTTTAACCCCATGCTGATTCTCACTAGAGAGAGCACCTGCAAGACTCAACAAGGTTTGCTCTTGATGGTCACTCCTCTGGGAAGTCACTTGGATAACGTTTTCTTCGTGTCTTTCTGAATTTTCTTTTTTTCAAGTTTCATCTTTGTGTTCTATGTTTGAGCAACTCCAGAGACTCATGAATAGACTGAAATCCTGTAAAAGAACAGGAACAATTAATTAAATAGTGGTTGCTTTCAACACACTAAAAGATGATTCTTTGTCTCTGCAAAGGTTTCTGACCCATGTTTAACACAAATCACATTAAATCCAATCCATCCCATTATTTTATTGAATAGCATGAAAACATAGTAGCAGCTTGGGTTGCAAGCTCTGTATTATTGGGAGCTTCCAATTTAATTGTCTTCCAATACATTGGACAATACCGAGCGTGATTACAGCTGTGATTGACCTCAGGCATGTGACGTGGCAGAATGAAGACACTGTCTGTCTTTTAAAAAGGGGAGATTGTTTGATTTTAAAGCTATTTTTTTCATTGAGCATTGGGAGTTTCTCATTGGTTTGTTTTTTTCAAGACCATAATCAAAAACTCTGTGTTTTCTATCAGGTGCTGATACTGTGGCTCTGCAGTTTGCCTACCAGATAGCAGAGCTGGTGCTGTTGATTTCCCAGAGTTGTAGGAACTGTAAATAAACTTACTCCTCGTCTGAGATGGACACTGTTTTGTTGTGCACTTCTGGGAGAATGGGGGCTCAGCTTCACCAGCTGTTTGTGCTGTGTATTAGTGTATAAAAAGGGAGAGATAGGAGCGTGCAGGACATGGTTTTTTTCCAAAACAGAGCTAAAGAGCTCCTGATACACATTTTTTGCACCACTGTACAGGCAAATACTGTCAATAAAGAAAGAACAATTGTAAGCTGCTGTTACCTTGCTGATTGCAATAACTTTCAGATTACAGTGCAGTAGCCCTTTGTGTTTGTTCAGCATCTCACATAGGTGTTAACTTCTTAGGAACTCAGAACTGAGCAGCCTTCTATTTTTTTCTTAAAGTGCTTATTGTAACATGGCTGCCAATTACATGTTTTTCTATCTGGGACAGTTCTTTAATATGGATTCATTTTGTCACTGATGCAGTCTAGTTAGTGTTCAACCGAATTGCTTCATAGTGCTTAGAATTTTACAAATTTTGGACAATCTCTGATTTCCAGGATGCCAGTCTGTGCTGAAGCACCAACAGCTGCTGAGACAGTCAAGAGGCTGCCTCTGTCCCCTTCAAGCTGCTCTGCACCTCTTCAGCAGCCTCCTTTCCCTCTGTTGCAGGGTCAGCCCTGCCAGAGGACTGTCAAGCGAAAGCAGTCCTTGGACTTGAGTTTGAGCACAAGCATGACCAAATTTTGGTATAAACAGATCTCCTCTGTCCTTATTTTTCACAAGCTTATTTTCAACTTCTTTGAAGTGAAGAACTCTCTCAGCACCAAGATCTTTATCCTGAAATTTCTTAGCCATGACTTTCTTTGAGAGCTATCTTGTGCTCGCCCTGAAGGTCTTATAGACAGCTAAGCCTTGTCCTGTCAAGTTGCACAGACCTTAACTAACAGAGAGCTTAGTTTACTACAGCCTTGGGGCAGGGCTTATGGGTGGGTTGCAGATGATGAAGGAATTGGAGGTGAAGTAAAGAGCTGCTGTATTTGATCACAGACAACTTGAAAGATGAGAAACCAGATGCTCAGGTTTCAGTTGAGAACATGTAAGATGTGAAATACTTGTGTAGTGATTTTCAGGCTTCTGTTCCTTTGGAGAGAGGGCTGAGTGATTTTTTTTTTTTATAACCTGCTACATCCACTGTGTTTCCACCATCAGCTGCAAACAGGAGGATATTACGATGGATTAGGTTTGAGTCACACAGATCAGATTACTGTGGGTGAAATCTTCCTAGTGAAGACCATGTACTCAGTGACTCAGGAGAAAGTCTTTGTAATTGCTGTGAACAGCCACAATCATCTGGTGAAGTGGCTCATGCTTTGTGAGGTACATCACTGTGACTCCCCATAAGAAGCAGCTGCAGTGTATCAGCAATAACATCTGACTGCTTTCCTCTTCATTTACACAATGCATGCTCTGTGTTGGGTAGCTGCAACACATCCAGTTGCCTCTTTTTCCAGCTACTGTTAGTGGTGAATGGGGTGTAAAGCATTGAAATCATACAAAACCATTAAATATGATCACAGCAGCAGGATCTATACAAGAGAGAATCACTGCTGCATCCATATGAAGGTTAGGGATCTTCCTAAAAAGAAATGGGTGCTCTAAAAAAAGCTGGAAAACAGATTGTGAAGTTGCCTTTAAATGAAGGACCATTACATTGAAACTCTGGTGCAAAAGCCATGCTGGCTGTTTGCAAAGACAGGTGGACTAAACTGAGAAACATCTCCGTGCAGGGTTTTCGAGAGAGACGGAGTCACTTCAATATCTTTTTGTCTTTGTTGGAAAGTGGTTTCTGCAGCAGCAGGTTACTGTAGGAATATCTTTTTAAAATAAATTGAATGAAATCCCATTCTCACATGATCTCTATTCGTTTTGCACTTCCTCAAGCTCTTTCCAGATCTGTCTTTTAAATTTGGCAATTCTTGCATGCAGTTTTTTAAATCCCTTTTCATCTGATACAACTGCTTTTTGTACTTCTGTGGTTTATCAATTTTTTTCTAGTTTTAGTGATGGAATTACCAACTTTTCTTCTGCTCTTTTTTCTGTTTTTTCCTGTAAATACATAGGACGGGTTCATGCGCACATTAACCTGTCTCATGCTACCCATATGTTGAGTTGGTCTTGCTTTCTAATCCCATGTGGGACAGCACTCCATAAAATTCAAGGAGAGGTCTGGTACTCCAGAGAACACGTCAGTCCTCTCTTCCACAATGAACCAAGTAAACCAGGAAATTTCTTTTCCTGGCTGGGCCAGGACAAATATTTTAAATATGTATTTATTTATTATTTATTCCTTAAATCCAGTGATTTGATCTCATACTGTGCAGAGTGAGACTCTGAACATAAACAACCCTTTTCAAGTTGCTTTCATGAGCCCATCTCAAGCCCAAGCTTTCCAACCAGAGAAGTGCAATGCAGTGGTGTAAACCCAGATCAGCTGCTGGCATGAACAATGAGGCTGAGCCCTGTAAGAGCTGTCTATCTGAGGGATGGCAAGCTGTCCCCTCCCACTTCTGAGCCAGTACAGCTCTTGGAGGCAATTCCCCCTCAATGGTAGGCTCAAACCTGAGCTGCCCAGCTGCCCACCCCTTGGTCTTCAAGTTCCACCGAGTCCTCTGGTCAACTCCAAATCTTGTCAATGTGGTCAAAATCCTCTGACCTTTTTTAGCCCTTGCAACACAGGGGAATCCTGTGGCTCTGCCTCCCAGGGAAGGTGTTTGCAAACCTGGCAGAATCGTGGTGCTGGAACACACTCTGAGTTTACAAACACTGCTGCGTGGCGCAGGTGGCTGATGGAGTGAGTCATTTCCGTGAATGACTGAGCTGCTGCCCTGTGCTGCCAGGAGGGCTCCATCCCCCGCAGACAGCCTGCCAGATCCCTCATCCCTCGGGATGGCATTCCTTCCCAGACTGATGTGCAAAGGAGCGTGGCTGAGGACAGCTGCCAGGGCAGAATCTGCTGAGCAGAACTGCCCTCCTGGTGCAGGCTGAAGCTCATCACCTGCATTTCTCTAGCACCCATGCTGAGGTTTCCTTCAGCTCCCAGGGCCTGAGTTGTGCTTCCACTGAAACGACATGCCTCTGTGTACATGTATGTGTACACACAATAATGCACTCCTTATTTAACTTATTTAAGAGGGGCTTTGAAAGGTTTAACTCCTGGTAATGCTGTTATTTTTTGGTCACAGCAATCTGTCTTAGGGGAGAGTAAACACATTTATTGGTATGTTTTCTGCAAAATAATCACAAAATCTATTAGTGGAGGAAGGAAATTCAAATGATAGCTTTGAGTTACCAACTGAGAAGCCAGAAATGTTTTTAATATCTTTCTGGCTGAACTAAGTATTGGTTACCTTGAGTATAAAAGATATCAGGCAGAATAAATGGAGATTAAAGTAGAGGACCGTAATAATTCTAAGCAATTTCTAAATCTGATTTTGATCTGCAGCCTTCATCCTGATGCTAAGATACGGTGATCATATTCTAATCGCTTTTGAAGTCTGAAGTGGAATTAATTGCACATGGCAAAGGAAGAGAATCTTTAAAAGCTGTGAAGGAATTAATTGAAAGGCTTGGTCCTGTGCCAAGCACTAACTGCTGCTGTGGAACAGAAACATGCCATATTTATTACTGACCACACGATAGTGGGGGTTTGTTTAAGTTTAAAAGCTCTTCTTTTTCTGAGCTTGTCAATGAATGATACTGGGTGGTGCCCTGTGATGGCACCAATGCTCACCTTGGGACAGGGAAACACCATGGCTGGGTACACTGGGGATACACAGACGTAAAGTGGTGGCATAATCCAGGATGACTTCCTTTCCCAGGATGTCCAGAGCTCTGTGTGACCTCTGTCTTTGGAAACAAAAATCACTTGGATGAGGCTTAGGCCCTGACTTTGCTGTTGGCCCTGCTTGGGCAAGGGGTTGAACCTTAGCTTGCAGATTTCCCTTCCAAAATTAATCCCTGATTATACTCTGATTATAACTCACCATTTTGCTGGCTGTGTCCTAAGGCACCTGGTTTTGTGTTGGATCTCAGGTTCTGTGTACGTGACTCGGTACCTCCTGGGATCAGGGTGACAGAAGTGTTGCTGCTCACTCCTGCTCCTGGCATGCCTGGAGGCCACCCCAGAGTAGTGGGGTGTCATCCTGGAGAGTCTTACCAGTCTCTCCTTTACCAAGTAAAGCATCCAATGCCTGTGCTGGGCTCAATTTTCCTGAGACCATGTCACCAGCACTTCTGTACACATCTGGTGAAAGAGTAGCTGATCCCTGAGGCAATTTAAAATACTTGTCAACCTCAAATTATGTCTATGTCTCTGTCAGACTATGGAGTAGTTGTGAGTCACTTGAGTAAATTGTTTAAATTACTTCAAATGTCCTCAGTAGCTTCCTGGCAACTCCTAAATTAATATTTTCATCGGTCCTTATCTTGAGGGTTGTACCTACATGCCAAAATATGATTTCTGCAGTGCGTCTACTTTAGAAAAATATCTGAGGGGTGAGAAAGTGTTAATTTCACATTTGAATTAACTCTGAAGAAACTACACCATCCCATTTAACATGGACTGCATTGCTGGGCATCACTGAGTGCAAATCACTCACAGTTTGAAAATTAAGTGTGTAAGAATAAAAAATGCTTGGAAGCAAAATGAAAAGAGAATGAAGAGTTGCCTTTAAGGCAGCAGTTGGACAGACATGTGAAAGCCCACACAAAGGCATTAAAGCAGGCAGCACCCGAAGACAGGCAAGTATCACAAAAGTTTTAATGTCATTGTGTTAATTTCTAACGCATGCTTGCTAGCAAGTAATATTCACAATTTGTTTGGGCCTCAAGATAAAAAGCTAGCTTGCTTCCAGCCCTTCTAATATTTAATACCACTTTTCAAAAGGAAGTTTGAACTGAAGTGTGTTATATAGAGAGTGAGTAATAACAGCTCTGCATCAGTCTAATGAAGGGATAATTACTGTAAATGTGGTAAAAACCCCTAACAATAGCAGAATCTATCCAATTCGTGTATTATTTCAGTTTGCTATAGGCAGTATCTTTTCAAAATCATAGAATCAGAGAATGGTTTGGGTTGGAAGGGGCCTTAGAGATCATCTTGTTCCAACCCCTCCACTGTGTCCTGGGACATGTCCATTAGACCAGCTTGCTCCAAGCCCTGTCCAGCCTGGTTTCAACAGCTCCAGGGAAGCATTATCCACATTATCTTCTCTAAGCAACCTCTGCTATCTCTTCACCACCCTCACAATAAACAATTTATTCCTAACATCTAATCCAGATCTCTCCTCTTTTACATTCAAACAGGTCCCTTACCGAAGCAGTCTGTTAAGTCAGTTTATGGCTATTAGTCATTTAAGTAGTTCTAAGACTTAATTTTTCAAGAATCAAAAATGTTGCATTGGGTTTGTTATTTTTAATTTAAACCAAGCACCTGTGGTCAGAAAGTTTGCTTCCTGAAGCACTAATCTTCGTTCAGAAGAAAATAAAATGATGCTGGGATAGTGTGTTGGTGATGCAGAGGAGTGTCCAGCCTCAGCAGGGGAAGGAGAGGTCTACAGGCACTGTAGTGGAGTGGTACATGAGTGGTATCCAACAACCTCTCCTGGTCACTACAAAAATTAACCCTGTCCTGACCAGAAGCAGGACACTGGAATCAGGTGGATAAATTATGGATAAATTAGAATCAATGGTCAGTTTTGTTCAAAGACTCAAAACCAAACCCTGGCAGCTGGCATCTGATTTTACTTCAATTTCTCTGCAGATGGAAAAGGAGAAAGAAGGGAATATTTATACCTAAAAACTAGTTATTTGAGACTGTGTTTAGGAGACTTAGAAAAGATTTGGCAAAGTCTGCCTCAAAGAGAAAGGGAGAACTGTGGAAATAATTGACTTTTTATAGTGTTATTTTACAAATACTGAAAATTATTGTTATGAACTACACTAGCAGTCACCTCGTGAAGTTACATGGCCTCTGTGGTTCAGATCAAATGAGCACAGTGGTGTCTTTGGGATACAGATCCTGCCAACCTCAGCCAAGATACTGAGGAAGATGAAGGTGGCTGGGGTCAATCCTGAGGGACATATTTGACAATGACAAAATTATTATTATTTATACTGTAATTATTTTATTTTTTCAACTTTCTCCCATTAGTATGCCTCTTCCATGGAGCTTACAAGAATATATATATATAGCAGGAGTAAGTCCACAGAAACAGATAGTTTACCACACTCTTTGGCCCAGCAAAGACCTGAAATATTAATAAAGAGATACTCATGGATATTTAATAAGAACATGCTCCAGTAGTACTACAGTTAACTTTCATATGTGCAAATAGATCTATTGGCAGTTGAAGTTACTTCAGGCAGTGAAATGCAGCTATTCTAACCTAACTGGCTCTAAGAAAGAAGAGATAAGCACCCACTCTTCTGTGAAGGGTCAAATTTCTGAGCAAGGCTTAATTACCATGAAATGCTGCAATATGTTTAAAATTCATCTGGATTTCAGTAACAATATCAGTTTGTACATTTACAGCACAACTGCAGACCACAGTCAAAGATGACTGGGTCCCAGACATTAATTGAAGAGGTAACTAAGTTTTTGGAACTGATTTTGATTTGTCAAGTTTTATGCAGAAGATCCAGTCTGTTCCAGAAGTTAAATTTTATTTCAGTTCTATAAAAAGAGCAAATAAATCTGGTAGACTTCTAAAGCAGCAGTGTAAAAGGAGACAGGTATTCCCTAAAGGACATTGATTTTTATTTAAATTTTATATTAACTGGAAAAATATCTCAATATTTAGTAAATAAATACTTTGTATTTTATTTTAAATATGCAATGCCAACACATCTTAGTGTCTACAAAGCCTCCTCTCTTCAAGATTCCTATTTCTGATCACAACTTTAGTAGGGTCTCATTAGCTTTTGATAAGCTCAGCTTTTACTTCTGTTCAGTTTCCAATTTATTTTCTGACATTGTTCTGTTTTTTTTTTCCTTCTTATATTGGTGACATTTCTTGTCCCTTTCACATCATCTTGATCTCTGTCATTTATTACTCTCTGTCTCCCTGCTTCGCCTTCTCTTTTCCCAACTTCAATTTGTTGAGCACTTTAGCCTGTTATTTCCTCATCTGTATTCATTTCCCTTTCTCTTGATGAGAATTTTTTTCTTTTGAAGTACTAGTCTATTTCTACCGCTGAATAGAACTCTGATTAAGCCTTACTTAAAAAAAGTCTTTACTCAATTACTTTACCATTTTAAAGGGTGGAACTCTTGCCTTTGAAATATTGTTAGTGAAGAATTGTTATAATCAGATTTTATATTTTTTGCACTAGGTCTGCTATTCAGACCTTAGCTGTTTTTCATTGTTCTGAATATGGGTGCCAGATACTTTTGTTCATTGCATCCTTCCCTGGAGCTCCCTCCTCTCTAAACATTCTCAAGATTAATGTCTCACCCCAAAAGTATTTCTGAATCTTCAGTAGCAAAAACACACTAGGAAAATGGCAAACAAATAAATCACAAAACTGCTGGCACGTGAGGTTGTGCAGCCACTTTAAGGTGTGCCCACCTTTCTTCAGCAGCAGCAGCCCTGTCCCATGCAGCTGTCTGAGAAGTGGGTAGATGTGCAAATGCATAAAGATTTTTTCTTTTGTACATTAGGCAAGTCACAAATCAGCCACAGTTATAATGGTAAATTGAACCTTTGTGTATTGTGCCTTTCTTTACAGTATGGGAAGTTAATTGGTTTATACCTTTCTTACAGGTGGCACTTAGAGGCTCACTTTGTTGATTAGCTTGTGGGACAACACACTTCCATTTGTGTTTTCATTATTTTATGGCATAGATCTTCATTAACTTTCTCTTAGTGTCTCAAATGGATGTTGATTAACAGGTTTGTTCTGCTGTTTCATGGCAAGCTATTCATCACATTAAAGCAGTCAGAGTGAATTACCATAATGAAAAACCCTCTATCACCCTGCTGACAGCCTAAATAGACCAGCTTTTTGTCATCCCCTGATGATGCATGGACACTGCGGTACACCTCTGGAGTGCATACATCAAGCAAATACAAGTTAACTGCAGTAAGAGAGGCAAAGGCCAGACCTTCAGTCAGAAGGAAACATTGATTTGAAGAACAAGGGGATCAGGGCTCACAGCTCCCCTAGGAAACCCAAGGCAAGAGTTGCAAGGCTTCACAAGCAGCACGCAAGGTAAGAAAGAAGAGGATTAATGGAGCAGGCATTCAGTTACAAGAGGAAGAATCCTGAATATTCTATACAGGGAATACTTAGAGGGTTTGAAGAGAGGATATGAAGAGCCCGAGAACAAGGATTTCAGCATGGGGTTAATGCAACTACATCCACGTTACTGTGTAGCTGGAGGGGTGAGACTCCCTCAGGAGTCAGGAGGCTGAGGACTGGCTGAGGACATGGCCTCAGGACCCACTGATGTGGCAAGCTCTGCAAAGACCCTCAAGTGTCTTTGAAGTGCCTCAAGACTTGATGCACCTCAAGACTTTGTGCCTTCTCACATCTCATTTTCCCTTCACATAACATCATTATTGTGGTTGCAAAGTGGTTAAATGCATTATTGCTGTTTGGCAGATTGAATGGGGAAGAGAATGGAGATACTTGGGATTTGCATAAATGTTACTCTAATTTCTTGTTTCCCAGAAGAGACATTCCACAGATTACAGTGAGATCATGATTTTCCAGTTATAGAACAGAGTCTGAGGAGTGTGGCAGCACCAGTGCAGATGGACTGGGAATTGTACAGGAAGTGCGAGCTTTGAATATAGATTAAAAATGTATAAGGAAATGAAAGCCTCTGATGGTTATATCAAAGCATTTCATTAGAGATGGAAGTATAGCTACCCACTATATATTTCAAGGATCTTTATCATTCAAAGTAATGGTAGGAACAGTGTATAGTGGACTCCTGTACTTCCCAAAGTATTGCATTTTATGAAGGGTTGAACAACCTCACAGGTGCACACCAGGGCTTTTGATTGCATAGTATTATGGTGGACCTTTTCCCTGAACAGCAAAAATGTCCATGAGATAAACTAATACAGTTGTAACCATCTGTGGCTTGCTTATTCATTTGTTAATTCATTTATTCTTTTCTCAGTGTGCCTGAAAAAAAAAAATCTCTATTTATCAGAAGTGTGGCTTTTTTTACAGTTTATTACCTAATTCTTGTTACTGTAATACATATTCCCATGCCAAAAGAAATTCTTATTAAGAGGCAGAATGCAAATGAAATATATATTTCATTCAATGGGAATGCCAGTATAGGTAAGATGTTGAAGGCTGTTTTTTAGAAGATCACTTCTACTTGACACATAAATATTTACCTAGTGTAGAAATGTACTCAGAAGGTCCGAACATTAAGAAGAAGTACCACAGTCAGCAAGTATCCATCTATTTTTCAAGGAAAGAGACAATAAAAGAATAGACACAATTTTAATTAAGAACCAATCCACATTAATCCTTTATACATGACAGAATACAGGAGAATATATCATCTGCTGTGAGAAAGAGCAGTGACTCCCTTTAAAGTTTATTTATTCCCAGATAGTATTGGATTAAGGTTGGGCTACAAATAAAGAGGAAAGCTGTCATCACATGTTTGCATTTGGAAGGTTTCATCTAACTCAATACGTGTAAATTACATAAACATGAGCATTTGTCTCTGATCACTCTGTCCTGTTCTGAAGGTACATAACAATTTCAAATCCTGAAACTCGAGAACAGGAAGATGTGAAAAATTAATGAGGTAGTGGCAGTCCTCTGTCAGTTCTGGCTCGCATCTCAACCACAATGCTGGCAGCAGGTATGCAGTTAAAGCTTGGCATTTCCCAAAGGGAACTCGAGCAGCACGAAAAACAAGAAAGCTCTGATGAATCCTGAATCACATAAAACTCCACTATGCCTTAGTTTAATGGCAATCGTTCACGTAAAACTGTATTATAATATTGATGTTGAAATGCCATTGAAATGGCAGGTCTGGCAGTGCAATTCCAGTGGCTTTTAATGAAACTTTCCTTTAATGTAGTTTTCCTTTTCCTCACCTTAAAAAAAAAAAGGGCTAAGGACTTTGTTTCCAGCATCATAAGATGATCACTTTGGTGCCTTCATTGTAGATTTTCTATCTTCAGTATTGTTCTGAGATCCCCCTTTTCAGATGTGGGAAACACTAACCAGTGCACCTAATACATGGACAAGGAAGGAAGAGGAAGAGGGGGCCTCATAACATTATTGTGGCACTTCATGACTGCTCAGCCCTTTGTTTCTTCTGAGTGTGAGTTGGTTTTTTTCTTCTTTATGCAAGTAGAAGTGGACTGGTCATTTTCCCCACAATCACCCTGTTTTCCTGCTTTCCTGCTTTCCTGAATTGCTTTTCTTTCCCCTGCTGCAGGCAAATACCAGAAGATGGGACCAAGCTCCAGTGCACATGATGAAGAGAAGCATCACACCTAGGAAAACACTGGAAAATGATGCCATGGCTTTCCTAAAAGCATAAGCCTAGGGTCCATCAACCTGAATTTAGAAATACCAGGAGATTCTTGCAGGCTCACCTACTTTGTTGTAATGCAAATCAGCCACAGAGTTAAAATGCCCCCACATCTTTCTCTGCCAATTTTGGATGTGTTGGCATCAGTTTCTTCTCTTGGATTCTCTGTGTCTCTCTGCAGTAGTCTGGAATCCTTTGCTACCCTATGATTTTTTCCTTGGTCTCCTGGTAATTGTACACAGAAAAGAAGACACCTTAGGATGCATTTTCTTTTTCTATAAATCGTGCATAGATATTCAGCCAGCAATTTTCTCTATCCCACCATCTCATTCCTGTCTGTTCTTAACACCATACAATTTTCTTAATTTCAGGAAGGGGATGCTGGGCTTGGCACACTATTCTGGTATCAATCTTTGTGCCACACAGAGAGTGTTTTTAGCTCGTTATTTCTCTGTGCTTCTCTTGCCCAAGGACATACTCCTGGCATTTCTGATGCTGCATCATTGCAAAAGTTCATGATAAGTTATTTAGTTATTTAACTGCTGTATTCCCCAAACTTTTCAGAGGACACTCAATCATGAAATATCTCTTGTTTGGAATTTCTTAGTCAGACCATATTAACAATATTTCTGGTTATTCTTTATTATTGCCTCATTCTTACATGACCTATTTTTGTGTTATCCATAAATGTCAGCTGCAGAGTTTTATATGAAAATTGTACAACTGGCCTCTGGAGGTTAAAAAAAAAAAAAAAAAAAAGAAAGCTACTTCAAGACGAGTTCTTCCTTAATGATTGCTTTTTCTGATATATCCATTCAGACAATTGTTGATCTATGTGCTCTCTTACATAGCACAGTTCCACTTCGTCTTTCTTTTTGAATCATAGTATTTGTGTTACAAAGTGCCCCATGGAAGTCCATACATGTTAAATACATGCAATTACTTGTATCAATGAAAATTTATAATCTCACCAAAGGAATAACTCAAGTTTACGCAACAATACCTACTTTCCAAAAGAAAAAGTACAGATTTTATTGAAAAAACTGGAGAGTTGTGAGTAGGAAGAAATAACTACTTCAGATGAAGGCTAGACAAGCTAGAAAAGAAAAAAATTCACCAAAATTTTAAGTGTGTGATAAAGAATAACACAGGAAAATACAGTTATTTTTTCCTGGCTTGAAATTTTTTTCTAACATGGAGAGCATGAAAGCTCATATCTGGTACTAAAATGGAGATATAAAATGAGTGCGAAATACATTTATCCTGCTCTGAATCGTCTCTGCAGCAATGGGCTAGCAGAAATTAAAATTAGTGTCCTCAGATAACCCAAAACGTTGTATTCCATATCCATCTGTGCCCAAAAATTGTTTCTTTCTCTTAAATGCCCAGGGATGCACCTGGAAATGGAATTGCAAGACCAGGAGGTTTGCCATGGTTCCTTTAGAAGGTCAAAGCACCGGGAGGTTAGGCAAGCTCTCTCCGCTTTGTTTTTTTTTAAATCTTTCTTTCCTCTCTGGTACTGCCTTAAGGCGAATTCCACAAGTGCTTGCCTGCAGCTGCAGCACCCCTGGACCAGGTGGCTTCACTCCAGGCCTGGTCTCTCCAGGTCGGGGAGCCCGTGTGGCTGTGCCTTGCCTGCCCTGCCCTCTCCTGCCCTGCCTGCCTTGCCCTGCCTTGCCCTGCCTTGCCTTCTCTGCTGTCTCAGGCCGTGAGGAAGGTGAAGCCCTCCACGAGTTCCAGACCCTGACTGAGTGCCAGCTGCTGGGGCGTGCCAGGCTGCCTTTCTCAGCAGGAGTGCTGCTGCTCTGAGGGATAAGCAGTAAAGGTGGGGAGAAAGGCTGGCACCACCTTCCTTTTTTCTCCCTACACGAGATTGCCCGTGGCAGCCTTCATCTTGGGAAGGGCAGGAGTTACCCTGCCATTCTGGGTTTCTCTTTGTTCCTGAGGAGTTTGTGAGATCTAGAGATTTTGTACCTAGTGATTATTCACTTTTTTTTTTCCTGTTGCTGCTTTGCTTGTTAGTAAACTGTTGGTTTTTCCCTTATTTCTGCTCGTATTCATTTTCTCCTTATTGGTGGAAAGGCATTGGTTGAAACTAAGGGAGGTAACTCTAATTTTAGAGTGTCCACCTTTTAAACTGTCTTAAACAAGACACATAGGTCTCCAATACTAGATGTCTTTATGGTCAGACTTTGAACTGCCAAATTAGTTTCTACAGTGGCACAATCCTGTGTTCTTGTTTGCATCTCAAAATTACCATTTCAACATAGGACTCAAAGCACTGTTTTTGGGAGCAGGTCATAGAATTATAGAATAACACAGTGGGTTGGAAAGGACCTTAAAGGTTGTCTTATTCCAGCCTCCCTGGGAGACATTCCATTAGACCAGGCTGCTCAAAGCCCATCCAATCTGGCTTTGAACATCTACAACTTTTCTGGACAACGTTTCAGTGCCTCAGCTTGTTTTTCTTTCTTGGGGAAAGTAAGAACATTTTTTCTCAAAAATCTATATCTGCACAAATAATACATCCATTTCCCCTTTAGAAACACACTTTAGGTTGAAATGTGGACAAGAAACTAGGAAATGCAAAAATCTGGAAATTAGTTTTATTCTCCCCCTCATACACCTGCAGTACAGAGCAGCCCTTAAAGAATAACACACTACTTTGGCTGCCCCACAGCAGGGAGCACTGGGTGTTTCCTAGGAGGGGGTCAGTGGCTAAGAGGAGAAGGCATTTGCACAGAGGGGTGTCCTTAACACACACAGTTCTGCACAGGGCAGGGTTTGGTGCCAGTGGCAGCACGGGCCTGCTGTCCAAGTGCTCCATGGATACTCCCAACGGGCCCTGAACGAGGATGCAGGCCAGCAGAAGAAGCCCTTTAAGGTCTTGTTCTACCCTTATCATTCGGTATGTGCCCTGATATGTGATTCACTGCAGTTGTAAAAGTCTGATCTAAAGATGGAAGGAGTAGGCTCTTCTGAAGTGACTCATCCTGATGGTATTTGAATAGGTCACAAATATTAATTTAAGGAGACCCTTGTGCAGTTTCTGCGACCTTTAATAGACACAGAGAGGAGCCAGGGAATGGTTTTTAAAATCTGATTTTACTTGTCAGCCTGAAAGGAGAGGCCTGGGGCTGATATTTCAGTGTAATTCAGCACTACACAACACTCAGCTGGTCAAAGCACAGCTCTAACCCCTTTAAAAATAAATACCCTATTGTGTAAAATACAGCTTCTTTTATTGGCTTTTTAGTTGAAATATTCCCCACTGAGTGGATTTTATTTTTTAATAATATAGAAAAGGACAAATATGAAGGAAAATTTCAACTGTAAATGCCTAAAGTTTGCAAGAATTGTTGCTGATGGGTTTCTTGGTCCCACAGGCTTGTACCACTACTGGAGCTATGGGAAGGCACAGGGGCAGTCCTGCTGGGTTGTGTTATATTTGTGCCAGTCCCACTTTTCCAGCAAAGGGAGACAATTTAGCATCGACCAAAACTGGGGCACAGGTGATGGAGAAAGCTGTAATAACTCTGAAATAAAATGTAATTAAAAATCTTCATTTATGCACCTATTCCTCACCCCCCTAGCACACAGAGTATAGACAACCAAAATACTGAGTATACTGGGCATTCCCATTTTTGTTCTGCATCAGAAAATAACGTTCTCAAAGGGTGGAATATACTGCACAACAGGAGTGTATTTTTGGCAGTGTATTTAACACTGATGCAAGCCTGATGCCACAAGTCCATGAAGACAGAGGCACAGATTGGGACCACCAATCCCTTTCTGCAAAAGCAGTACAACATACAGTCATTCATCAGGATGAAAGGCAGCTGCCTTGTGTTTATTGAGGGAAATCAAAAGTCTCCTTCTCCATCTTGTTCCCTGGACTCCTGGCAGCACTACTGTCCTGGAGCTCTTTTACCCCTGGGTAAAATGGAGCCGTCCTGCTCCTGGTTGATGGTCACCCTGAGTCTGTGTGCAGATTCTCAACCAAAACACAATTATCTTATGGGTGTTGTCAGAATTGATGACAGGCACATCTCTCCTCTACCCAAGACTTTTAATAGAAATGTTTTTCTCTTGCAGTTTGCAATCCTCTCCTGGCATGATGGAGGATGTCTTATCAAAGTCTGATTTTTAAGACCCTTTCCATTGACAACCATTCTATCATCTTCCACTTGGCAATAGTTCCTCTGATGTCCCTGATGCAGTGACAACTGGGACATTTCCCTGCCTCTGTCAGAGGAGTGTATTTAGTCAGGCTCAGTTTCATTCTTAGTGGCAGCAACAAGCCAGCAGTTTCTCTAACACAGGTTTTTTGAAGGATATTCTTCCTCCTTTAGGGAAGATTTAGAGTATGAGTGAATCAGATTTCCTCATGGAACCTTTCTTTTTATGTTAATACTTGAGAAATCAACATTGCTTAGCCACTCTGATTTGCTACATGCCAAAAGCAATTCTCCAAATCTCTACTAATTCTTTAGAGGCTTTGACATGTTCTCACTTCACAGTTCTCTGTGCTGTCACTGCTCTACCCTTATCAAATCCTCACAACCATAATACACCAAGCAAACACGCACCTGAGATTAGGACCTAGAGAAGAGTAATTTACAGCAAGGGAAAATATTACCTTTAGATGCTTACAGCATATTTCTAGCAAAGCTGTACTGCAGATACTTGGTCTGGATGGTGTTAGAGGAACTGGATAGTTTAAAAGAAGTGGTTTCATACCATTGCTTACTACCATAGTATCAAAGTCTTGGAAAAAAAATCAGTATGAAATTAGCATAGACCCTAATTTTAACTCAAATTAAATTCAAGTGAGGCATGACTGCACAGTTCTTGAGATAAACATATCAAAGATCAATTATTTCTTGAAGTACACATAAAACCAATTGTATGGTGAATTTAGCGGCATTTGTAAGACATTTGAGGCTTCAAAAACAAAAAAAACCCTCAGAAATTCTATTTCTGAATATTTTTGTATTTTACATCATTGCCTGAAACAGGGGTTGGTAAATGGCACATATAAATTTGACAAATAATAGTAAATAATCAAAGGTCTTTAGGTAGAAGAAGGGCAACCCATTATGCATCTCCACTACAGAACCACCTATCAGTTTAAATATAAGGTGAGCCTGAAAATTCATTACCATCTGTAATGAACTTTGTGAAGAGTTTTGATTGTGCAGAAGTTTGTATAGATTAGAATATTTGAGTAAGAATAAGTAATAACTTGAGTCTTGATGTTATACATTAGATGGAAATACACTCACTCTTTATTTCCCTTGAGCAAAATACCCTGCACTATCTGTATTTCCCTTGAGCTCAATCTCCACACTCCAACAAAACTGAAGGCAAATAGAATCTAAGCCTTTGAACTAAAACACCATCAAGACTCATTAATCTGCCTTTTATTTCATATCACTGTTTTTTCCTTTACTTTCCCTAGTCCCCTCCCCTCTGTTTTCATAAGTAACTGCAAGTGCCACTATACAAGAAAAAAATCAGAATTTAATTGCAACATAGTGGCCATGGTGAGAACTTTGCTGCTGCTGAAGCCAATCTTAGTGCTGTGTGGACCATGGGCTAGGGCTGCACTACTGCAGCAAGGGAAATGCTCTTCAGTATGTGTTACCTCCATGTCCTGGCTGAGCTTTTTAACAACGCTTGTGATGTGGTTTTTCAGTGGCTGGGCATCAGTCTCCCTGTGCTGATAACATTTGCTTCCCTTGAGGCAGGAGACATAGAAAGCCACGGTCCTCTCCTGACTGGACAATTGCTCTTCCAGCAGGCAAGCCCTGTCTCCAAGGCAAGGAGGAGGGGAAGGGCCTACCCTCAGAAAGCAAAAAACCCCTGTGTCGTGCTAGACACGGTCAGCATGGTCTCCTGTCCGCAGTCTCATCCCGGCTGTCAAGGCTGACTGTTGCCCTGGGGCTTTGATACTCCCCCACGCTGCTCATGCATCTCTGCAACAGCTCTAGAAACAGCAACGTGGAGGGCTAATTTGGGCATTGGCCCCCTTAATGGCCTTGGAGATGTAAATGATGTTTTGGTAACAATTAAGCAAAACCCAGATAGCATCAGGATCTAGGCTAATGTTCAGAGGCAGAGGTTTTGAGGTACTTCTGTGATGCCATTATTGCAATCCTCATTTTAAGCTCTTCCTGCGTCACTTTAAATAAAAGCAAAAATGAACATGGTCAGTGACCACCTTCAAATACACCCTAGTGGATATGGTGATGCTTGTACAGAACACCCCTAGGCTCCTGACTGAGAGTGGGCAAAAGGGGAGTGCATGCCAAGACCAGCAACTCCTGTGCTTGCCTTTCCTTTGTTTGTATACAGCTACCCACTGTAAAGAAGTCTGAAATCCTCCAAGTTTTCTTACAACTACTGCCTCCTCTGAATCTGCTGCCTAAAACCCCTGCTGAGCCAGGGGCTCAAATATGCTCAATGAAACAGAGTATAAATATATAAATAAATATAGAATAGAGGAATGTTATTGCAAGAATCTGAAACTGGCAGCTACAGATTGAAACTCCATTTAGATCAGTACAACCTGGAGTTTGAGGGAAAATGTCGTCACCATTTACTTTTTTTTTTTTTTTT